>VUQS01029088.1:6149-22539 GCA_015108495.1 Heterochromis multidens | reverse complement strand
CATCACTTTTGTTGGGCAGAGAGTTGACATTTCCCATGATGACTGTTGGCAGAAAGAGCTTATATCTCCACTTCCAAGCTTTCACCTTTGCACCAGCACAGCAACCACGAAAACGCCTCTTTATCTCAGCTGGAATAGGGTGGTATCTTCCAGATTTGCTCCGTTTCAATGAAAGAAGCTCTTCTCTTGAGTAAACTCTTCTCCCCACAGAAGTATCCATCAGTACTTGACAAAAAAAAATTGATAAAAAAAAAAAAAAAACATTAAACCCTGGTCACTAGGCGATAAAAGCTGCCTCACTTCCACTGTGTGCCTTTGAATGTGCTTGTCCCACTGTGTCCTTAGCTACAAATCTGCTGTATTTCACATAATGTTCTTTCACAGAAACCTGTCATGAATGGTTTTAACTCACTATACAAAGCGTGTATGTCTGTGTGTTTGTAGTGTATCATGTCCAGGTGCTACAGAGCTCCACCTCTGCTTCTCTAATCCTCTCAGCCTGCACGTCTCTGTGTCTCTGTCTCCATCTATCTGCTCACTTATCTGTCTATCTCTCATCAGGTCATCTTCTCTACTGTTTCTGCCTTCAAACACCAGCCCTCCCTCCTTCTCTGCTGATACCAGTGTCCTTCACAGGTGCACGTATACACATCAGAAACTTGTACTGTATCTCAGCAGTTCAGATTTTCCATATCCTTCTGTCTCTCTGTAAATGAGTACATTAAACTTGTGGGTCCCTGCTTTAGAGGCAGGACCCCACATCAATCTTCCATCTTTTTCTTCTAAAGAGATGGAAGTACCTGTAAATTAAGCAGAACAGTAAAACGCAGCAATTGGAATATTAACATTATCTGGACATCTTGTTGTCTCTCTCCACCTTCCTGCATCTGTCTTTGTCTGTCAGTCTGTCATCTCTCAGTCCTGATAACATCGTGTTATCTGCTCTTCAAATTAAAACACCAGCCATATGCCCTTCACAACATACACCTACTCTGTGTGTATTTGTGTGTATAGGTCACAGTGAATTGCTACTGTCTTGTAACAAAAGTCAGAGGAGGGGTCATTTTGAGGGGTTTGGCTTATGGTAAAATATAATTTTCTTTCCCTTTTCTTCATTTCCCTTAGTGCCACAGAGATGAGTCAGTTTTTAGGGCCACACTTAGAAATAAAAATCCCAGCAAGGACAAGTATAGTTTTATTGCATGCTTATGCATGCATACTTCTCATGTACAGTATAGCACAAATAGAGCCCCCGACCAGTCCAAAAATAAAAAAAAAAGGCAAGCTTAGGCAAGAGTTGCCAAGCTGTCATAAAATTTATCCAAACAAAATAATGCATTATGATACCAGTTCTACAAATAAGCTAGCAGCTAACTCACCCTGATTCACAAGCATGAAAATGACAGCTATTGTTGGGTATGTGCCAATTAATAAAACCAAATACATTCTGATGTTAAACCAAGGAAATTAATTTTAACAAAATTAATTTTGTTTTTTCACATTTGCCCAGAAGACTGACGGAGCATGTTCCACAGGCCTCAGTATGACAACTTAATGGTTGTATCTGAAATTTCCTTAATGTTAATTATTTTGGATGATGTAGTTGACCTGTATCATACAGCCTGGCCTTTTGCCATGAAACTGGTTGCACAAAAACAGCAACAAAAACAACATTTTGCAAATAAACTTTGCAGTTTCTGGTAAAATCCTTGACTCGGATATTTCCCCTTCTATGAGGGAACTTCCCTTTACAGCTCCATCACTTTAAGATTATAATAATGGCCATGAGGTCAGTTTCATGGTCATTAGTACTATTAGTACTGCATACTAATGACCATGAAACTGACCTCGTGGCCCATTGTTAGTCAGTGGTGCTGGTTTCGGTCATTATGCAAATGTACTGTTTATAAGGTTGGGGAAGTCTGCAGTCAGCTGAAACTGAAGAAGTTACCAGGAGGTGACGAAATGTTTCTCCCACTAAAAAAATGCTACATCCAGATGAACAGATTCAGCTTTTTGGGATTCTTTTACCTGGATTATTGAGCATGCATCAAGAGATTCTGCCGCTTATTCCTGCTGGTTCATATATTCACCACCACAACACATGCACATTTTTTTTAAACAGAGCTCATCTCTTGGCAAATGGATCCAAGACCCTCTCTTTATGGTCTTTAAAGAAGTACTCAGTCTTTCAACTTTCTTGAAATTAGACCTCACAGGGTTAATTAAACTAAACCATGTGGGCACAAGAGAATCATAAAAAACATGACAATAAAAGAATACAAAGCACCAAGCTACACAGGACTGTCTCCTATGTAATGGCAGAGACAGTCAAATGAGCCCAGCTAAAACCAGCAAGTTTTGCAAGTGTGGCCCATAGACATCATATTAAAGATAGTTGTAGCTTCCTGGTCTGAGAAGTGAAGCCAGTGCAGTGCCTTAAACTAGCATAATTCTGCATAGCCAATGGGGGTGACTCTTCTGGTTGCAAAAACATGTTGAATTGTATAAAGGCCTATAGGAAAATGACCCTTGGTTCCCTTCATCTGTGATTTCAGTAAAAATTTTCCTGGTCTCAGTCACAAGTATTGAATACTCATGATATGAATTTTGTAACAGGCCTCAAGTGGGTGTACCCACACAGTCCACAGCAGTTTTGTTCTTTGGGGCCCCTGTATGTGTTTGTAAAGGGCAAGCACACAGTTGGATTACTGACAGAAAACCTTTGTGGGGGCCATGTAGGCTTGTCCAAACAGGGTCCATAGCAGTTTTGTCCTTTTTGCCCCCCAAGGGGGAATTCTGTGGGCACTCCACAAACCTCTCATTGCCCTTCTGTGGGTTAGCACATGCAGGCCCCACAGCAGTTTTACCCCTTGAGGTCCCCATGATGGTTTTCTATGGGCCACCCACAGTGAATGCCCACTGAAAACCCCTCATTGCCACCCCTATAGGCTAGCACATGCAGGCCCCAAAGTAGCTTTACCCCTTGGAGCCCCCATGACAGTCTTCTGTGGGCAAGCCCTCTATGGGTTGCCCACTGAAAACCCCTCATTGCCCCCCCTTTGGGTTAACATGTGCTGTGTACCCTGTGTGGGCACACCAACTCAGTTCACCCACACAACCCCACTGTGGGCTCACACCAGCATGTTTGCTGGGGCATTATTCATGATAGGGAAACACCAAATAGGGAAATGTGACTATTCTGGAGAAGATGAAACCATAGAACTTGTTTTATTACACTGCCAGAAATATGAGGCTGAGAGAAGGTGACTGATTCAAAACCTCAGTAAAATGGAAGTTAAACTGGATTTTATTGATAAAAGAACTAAAGAAGTGAAAGTTGTCAGGCCATATTCCATTTCCTAAGACAGACTAATTTGTTTGATAGGATTTTAACTTTGTTTTTTTGTTGTTGTTTTTTATTTCCCCTGGGGTGGATGAGGTTCACCCTGAGTTCCTAAAGGCTCTGGATGTTGTAGGGCTGTCCTGGTTGACACGCCTCTGCAACATCGCGTGGAGATCTGGGGCGGTGCCTCTGGATTGGCAGACTGGTTTGGTGGTTCCCATCTTTAAGAAGGGGCATCGGAGGGTGTGCTCCAGTTACAGGGGGATCACACTCCTCAGCCTTCCTGTGAAGGTCTATGCCAGGGTACTAGAAAGGAGAGTTCATCTGTTAGTCAAACCTTGGATGCAGGAGGAACAATGCTGTTTTCATCCTGGGTCAGCTCTTTATCCTCTCGAGGATATTTGAGGGTGAGGGTGGGAGTTTGCCCAGCCAGTCTACATGTGTTTTGTGGACTGGACTTGGAGAAGGCATTAGATCGCGTCCCTCAGAGTATCCTGTGGGAGGTGCTTCGGAGTATGGGTTGTCTGGCCATTCAATCCCTGTACAACTGTTGCAAGAGATTGGTCAACATTGCAAGTTGGACTTGTTCCCGATGGGTGTTGGATTCCGCCAGGGCTGCCTTTTGTCACTGATTCTGTTTATAGTTTTTATGGACAGAATTTCCATAAAGCTCATTGTCATAATATTCAATGCTTTCAACAACAGACAACACAACATTGTTGACAACACCACTGCCCTGTAACTTTGCTATAACTGAAGCACACATCTTTTGTTTGCTCTCTGGACATAAGATGTCAAGGGTGCATCTTGATCCATTTCAGGTACATCCTCCTGGGATCCATGTTCAATAACATCTGACTTATGTGGGGTTTGACCATCACTACTTGTGCCCATGTTACCAGTACCATGACAGCTATTTAAATGCTTTTTAAAACCTGCAAAACATTTAAACTGCAATGAATATTCATCTTCTCTCTCACAAATGAGAACAAATGTTTTGTCTGGGTATAACCCATGAAAAAAACCTAAGATGCTGGATGCACTAGATGCATTGTGCAAGGATTATCACACCTGTACATTTTTCAAGTACTTGCCTTTTAGCTTGCTTTAAAGAACGCGGCTTTTTACCGTTAGGCTTCCTACTATTGTACAAACAAAAATGCTGAATGCAAGGATTCTTTAGCCAAATATAACTCATGTCCAAAAAAGGGTGGTTAGTACCATATCACCCCAATAGAGCACTTCACTCTCAGACTGCTGGCTTACTTGTGGTTCCTAGGATATGTAAAAGTAGAATGGGAGCCAGAGCCTTCAGCTTTCACGCCCCTCTTCTGTGGAAACAACTCCCAGTTAGGATTCAGGAGACAGATATCTAATCTCTAATTTTAAGATTAGGCTTAAAACTTTTCTTTCTGATAAAGCTCAGAGTTAGGGCTGGATCAGGTGACCCTGAATCCTCCCTTAGTTATACTGCAATAGGCCTAGGCTGCTGGGGGGCTTCTCATGATGCACTGAGTGTTTCGTCTTCACTCACTTTTTTCTTTCACCATGTGTTTATACACCACTTTGCATTTAATCATGAGTTATTTTTAATCTCTGGCTCTCTTCCACGGTGTGTCTTTTTTCCTGTCTTCCTCCCCTCACCCCCAACCAGTCACGACAGATGGCTGCCTCTCCCTGAGCCTGGTTCTGCCGGAGGTTTCTTCCTTTTAAAAGGGAGCATTTCTTTCTCACTGTCAAGTGCTTGCTCATAGGGGGTCGTCTGATTGTTGGGGTTTTCTCTGTAATATTCTAGTGTCTTCACCTTCAGGCAACTGTTGTTGTGATTTGGCAATATATAAATTTAACTGAATTCAATTGGATTGAAAAAAGTGCTTGACTGCACATGGTGCACCTTGCAAAGACCTATAAGTACAGCACAGACACATTGCATATGAACTTGGCTCTAAGCTCATGAACTTTGTTCTCACTTCTTTCACTTTTGGACTTTCTTTAGTGGTTTCAGCATCAACACTATAGAACGTTATCTGTAGGAATGCATACGTTTGTGAGAGCATCATTATAGCTTATGCTAAAAACAAAGTGAAGTTTAAAGGGTTCATGATATAGTTCCCTGGCTGGGGATGAGCTTCTTAATCCATCACCATGGAGTATGTGTTGATGTCCTGCTTCAAGGAGGTATGGCTGGCGATGTATTTCTTGGCACTCCAGGTGTTTATCTAAGCTCTTGCATGACTGTGGTGAGAAACCACGTAAAGCAACTGTATGTTATGTTGTCTTCACTACATTCCCCACCAAAATCACATTCAGTTGCCCAGCATAGTATACCTTGTCAAACACAAAAAGATGGTTCATGACCTGAGCAGCGCTGATATTCTGTGTTTTTTTTTTTTAGCAGGCTGAGGTGGAAGGATATGCAGTAGCAGCATGAAATATGCCCTGTCACTGTCCCACTCCCAAGAATTGAGATCCAAGAAAAAGAGAAAAAAATTATGACTCAAAGCCTGCCTGCCACCTCCTTTTCTTTCCTCAAAGGCATCTACCTTTAGTTTGTGTTAAGACACACCTTAACTAAAGTGAATGACTGGATAAATCAAATACTGTTAAGGCAATACCTTGATAGTCTTATGATTCATCAGTGTTCTGATTCATGGCAGACCTCAGCAAACTTTGAAGCACAGGGGTGGTTGTAAGGCTCTCTTCTCGTCAAACCACCTTTCCCTTGTAGGATATATGCCACTTCTCCAGAAGTTCAGCAGACTTCTCTGGTCCATAGAGGAAGATAAAATCTTGAAGTATCTCCAGCAACAATGATAAATAACATAGCTATTTACACATAGCTAGTTTCAAGATTTCTGACAGTCACATACTGCAATAAATGTGGTTTTAGATAAAGATACCAACACATACCAGCCCTTTTGTGTTGAGAAACCTCTCCAAAAGTTTTTAATCCAGAGAGGGAATCTGGAGAGGGAATCTTGCAATGAAGGGACACTCCTCAATGCATATTTCTCTTAAGTTAATTAATTTAATTAAAAGTTAAATACTGAGGAATTCTCCTGTGGAGAGAAAAAAATAGTCAACTGATTTGATTTTCAGCTTCAAGAAAAAAAAGTTAACACTACCTGTGCATCCCTGTTAGAGAACAATTGAAATTGTTTTTTTCTATGGCCGATGCTGATCTTTACAAATAAAATTGTGCTGATATCTATACTGATATAGACCTGGTAATGTCTTAGGAATGACAGGATACCACACCCTTTGATGGAAATGAACATTATCAACCTACAGAGGGCTGAATTCAAAGACACCCCAAAAATCAAAGTGAAAAATGATGCAGCAGGTTAGTCCATTTTGCCGAAATTTCATTGCAGCAACTCAAAATGGTACTCAGTTTGTATGGCCCCCCTGTGCTTGTATGCACACCTGAAAATGTCGGGGCATACTCGTAATGAGACAACGGAGGTTGTCCTGGGGGATCTCCTCCCAGATCTGGACCAGGGGATCACTGAGCTCCTGGACAGTGAGGTACAACCTGGAGGCGTCTGATGGACCAAAACATAATGTCTGAGAGGTGTTCTATTGGATTTAGGTCAGGTGAGCGTGGGGTGGTATCAATTCCTTGATCCTCCAGGAACTGTCTGCATACTCTCACCACATGAGGCTGGTCATTGTCGTGCACCAGGAGGAAGCCAGGACTCACAGCTTGGGGTCTGACAGTGGATCCAAGGATATCATCCCGATACCTAATGGCAGTCAGGGTGCCATTGCATAGCCTGTAGAGGTCTGTGCATCCCTCCATGGATATGCCTCCCTAGACCCTCACTGCCAAACCACCAGTGGTGCACCAGCCAATTCTGGTATTCTATGGCAAATGCCAATGGGGCTCCACAGTGCTGGGCAGTGACCACTTGGCCCACTAGAGGACGTCAGGCCCTCAGGCCACCTTCATGAAGTCTATTTCTGATTGTTTGGTTAGAAACCTTCACACCAGTGGCCTGCTGGAGGTAATTTTGTAGGGTTCTGGCAGTGCTCATCCTGTTCCTCCTTGCACAAAAGAGCAGATACCGGTCCTGTTGATGGGTTAAGGACCTTCTACAGCCCTGATTGTCCTGATTTGGACATTCAAGTAACAGTCTTTGATTGTGACTGAGGGAATATAGTTCATCTCACCTATGCAGGTATGACAGTAAGTGTTAGTTCAACTTTCACAGGGAAGAATGTTTAAAGCAGTGGTGCCAGAAGCCACATTTAGGCTGTCAGAAGGTCAAATTCAATCAAGTAGATGGCTTTATAAATTGTGAAAATTGTTATTCAGTGTTTAAAATATAATGGATTGCTGTTCCTGGTGTGGTGATGTGATGCCGACATTACTAAACAGGAGTAAATAGATATAAACAAATTGTTTGAATTATAAAGTGTCATGTGTTGTGGATAAGGACCCCAAATGCAGACTTAAACATAGGCAGACAAGATGAAACATAAAGTGTACCTTTAACGAATGGCAGCTGAAACAGTCCAAATGAAAACAAGTCCAAAAGGGTAATAAAATTTAGGGAATACACAAGAGCAGGAACAAAACTGGCTAGAAACATTGCAAGGAGGAAAAACCCAGGATATAAGGCAAGCTGGAAACATACAGGAAGGGTCAATAGATGCACTGACAAAGGACTGACTGGGCTTATATACATACACACTGAGGGCTAATGGGAATTAGACACAGCTGGGAGGAACGAGACACAGGTGCACACAATCCACATAACAATGGGGGAGAAAGTAAAACTAAATAACAGACACAGGAGACAACTAACTAGCAAAGTAAAACAATAAATGAGTAACAATAACTAAACAGGAAATTCAGATACAAAAGTAAACATAACTAAGCAAACAACACTGAGAGAAACAGAGACCAAGACTTGACAATGGGGAGACACAGGGAAGAAAGGCTAACCTGAAACTCATGGAATTAACTAGAAACAATAACTAACTACAACCAGAAACTAGACTGCACAAGGTGACGAAATTAAAACTAAGAAAACTGGTGAGTGTAAACATGGTGAAACCTATTGCACTGGGTGATTGTGTTGTTGTGTGTTCGTGGGAGCTGCACCCTGGAACCTTTGGGGTTGGCAGTGGTTTACCCATTGGATTGTTGTGACTGGGGCAAGCAACGTAGCTGCCTGTAGAAGCAACAAGAGTTCATTAAAAGTTTTAGAAGGGTCTACAAGTTTCATGCATCATTACCCTGAGATTATAACACCTTTTTGATGATAAGGATAAAAGTAGAGAGAAAACAAAACTGAAAGCACTTTCTAGTGAGCTTGGGGTCGGAGTAGCGGTTTGCATTTTGTTGGCATCATGGCTACAATTGGCTCGCTCACAGAGTTTGCCGAGGGAGATGGCAACTGGATTGAATATGTCTAAAGACTGAAACACTTTTTCTTGCAAATGACATTGATGACGAGGGGACAAAAAGGTCAGTTCTTCTCAGTGCTAAATATAAACAAAGGAAGGAATGGAAAACAAAACCCAAGTTGAATGCACATCACCTGCAGAGTGAGTCACCTGAAGAGGGGAAGTGTTCTTTAAACATGTTTACCCTTATCGGCCTCAGCAAGCTCCATGCAGAGCCCATCTATGCCACTCTACATATAAATGGGAAAGAGCTGCAAATGGAGGTGGATATGGGGGTCTCAGCTCAGTATCTTGCCCAAGGATACTTTGGCATGCAGACTGGAGCAACCAGGGAACCACCAACATTCCGATTAGTAGATGACCTGCCCTACCTCCTGAGCCACAGCCACCCCTACGGCTGAGTCCATCCACTTCTTGGAGCTATAGAGGTGCATGCAGAATATCAAGGCCAAGGAGCTGCAGTGACACTACTGGGGCTTTACTTGCTTTGCCAGAGGGGCTGGCAAAGCAAACTACTCCACCTGCTCCTGCCCCAAACCTGGCCACAGGAGCCCAGCTTCTGGATTTTCAGAACTGAGAAGGTCAAAAAGGCAGCACAAGCCCCCTGATAGACTGAACTGTTAAAAGAATGTTGTGCCATACAAGTTAAGTGCCATATGTTTTTGGAAATACCAGGTCTGTTTAGGAGGTCTGAGCCATATAATATGTTTCAACTTTAGGGGGGGAGAAGTGTTGCATCAGATTGTTGTGATGGGAGCAAGCACCTGTACATCTTGTAGCTGCCTGTAGAAGCAACAAGAAGACTTCATTAAAAGTTCCTGAAAAGTCCATAAGTTTCTGTGTACCATTACTCTGAGGTTATAACAAAACCAAGCAAGGATTATCATCTAGGAAACAAAACTTAAAATACTATAAACAATCAGCAAAATTCAAAACTTGGGCACAAAACCCAGTGTCCATGATATAAAGACATAAAATACAATTGTTGTTTGTTAAAAAAAAACTGTATATGTATTTGTTCCTTCAAAGATCAACTTTGACCTGTAAATTGTAAATTGATTTTAATGTACAACACAAGTTGTACATTAAGTAGACTTAATAAATGTGGAAGAACTGAGATATTATTGAAATTGATCTTATTTTTCTTAAGACATCTCAGGCAGTTCATTTTTGTAAGTGGGTCGCTCACTAAATGAGAAAATGTGAATGTTTTCCAACTATTACAATTTTTCCATGTAGGTTATTATGCAATGGTTTTATTGATTTGGCCCACTTGAAATCAAATTGGATTGTAACTAATGTACAGTATAGTGAACGTTTGCATCTTTTTGGAGTCACAGTTGCAGGAGAAGGAAGGAAATAAAACTGCAGCTGGAATATCAGCCTGACAGACGTGGTGGGTCTGCAAACCTTCTTTTTCTCCCAAAGAGACCTGAAAGAGATTTGGAACAGATAATAAAGAATTAAGCCAGTATTTATAATAACAAGGGTCAAATTTCTTACTTCATATTCAGTTCTACTAGCTGTCAAAACTCTACATGGCTGCTAAAGTACTCACGAGTTAATGTTCTCATAAAGTTTACTTTTTTGAAACTTTGCATACTTATACTTAAGTAGGGTTTTAAAAGCCAAACTCTTACTTGTAAGACTCTGGCATGGAGCATTATCCTAATGGAGCATTATGCATAGTATTATGGAGTATATCTAATGGAGTAATATCTTAGTGTTTTATTAGTAATTATTATTTATTTACTTTATTAAGTAAATAAATTCATCTGTCACTGCTGACAGAGGTAAGAGACTGTTGAAAATAGGCATCCCTCCTTGTCTACTCTGTCTGAGGTTAGGAGACAGGGGCATTTATACATGGTTACTCTGCTTATTCACATTCCATAATTCCTTTAGTGTGACAAAACAAAGCAAGTACTTTTACCATTCTTACATCAACCACATCTGAACATCTACCTCTAGATTCTGAATATGTATTAAGGTCTGGTAACTAGAAAGATAGAGGGAATTATCGTAAGCTAATTTCTTGCTGTGGCTCCATGTAGGCTGCACATATTTATTATTATTATTATTATTATTATTATTATTAATATTATTGCCATTCGTGCTATTGCTGTATTTCAACTATATGATGACCCAGAGCTGTGCAGGCTCAATATCCTGCATTATACTGTGGGTTTGAGGCACATCTGGCTTCTAGTTAGATATCAAGTCCTCCAGTGACTCCCATAGTTAGTATTTTTTAGCTAACTGCTTTAGCTAACTACTTTCTACCACTGGATGTAAGAGTTTGCTAGGTGAACCATAAGCTGAGCAATCACAGCTGTTACATAAGACCTGTTGCCACTGATTTTCAGTCCAGTTCTAATGTGATTTTGCATACTTTAGCCTTTTCTCCCTGTTTCCCTTCCTTAAGAATAGGTTTTTGACATCCACTCTTCCACTGAGACCGTTTCTGATGGGGCTTTGGAGAACAGTAGATGGATAAACTGAAGGGCAAGATGCATCTTTTAGGTCCTGTGCCAGGTCTTTGCTGGATTTGTTTTTCCTATTTCTTAAAGACATGACTTTAAGATATTCTTAATCTGCTGTAGATAGTTTTTTTTTTTAATGCCTGCCACTTCTTCTTTTGTCCTCCAATTGTTCAATTTTCTCAAATTTAAAGACACACTGCACACCATTTTGAGATATGCCAAATTTCCGGCTAATTGCTCTTTGGGAATCACCTCGTTGGTGCAAGGTGATTCCCAAAGTGGCCTTGAGCCACTTGCTCAATTTCTGAGAAAGTGTGGCTCTTTGGAAACAAAATATAAAGAAATGGAGGGTAGCTCAAGACTCTTGCACAGTACTGTAGTCCACAGAGACTCCTGCATTCAGTTCATTCAAGTATTGAACTTTTGTACCTTTAGAGGTATAACAAGGCACTGAATCTTGTGCCTTGTGGATTTTCTCCAGGTTCTTCAGTTTCCTCCCACAGATCAAAGACTTGTATATTAGATTACTGAGTGATTTCTGATTTGGCCATAGGTGCAGGTGTGAGATAAAGTTTTGAGTGGTCAATAAGACTAGATAGGTGATATACCAATGCCAGTCCATGTCTAAGTGTATGAACAAACATGTTCAGTTGCTCCCTTTAGGGGTTGCCACAGTGGATCATCTGCCTCCATCTCACCCTCTCCCTAGTGTCCTCCTCCATTACACCAACCCTCTGTATATCCTCCTTCACTACAAATCTACACCGTTTTCTTTTAAGGTCTATTATTTTTACATTACATTAAGGTACAAAATTGTCACCAGATATACAATACTGATCTTTGTGAAGTGCAAACCACAACAGTGCAAATAGGTGCCTTCTGTCAAGGGTACAATGGCATCAACTCAAAGGGTACCATGCTGAAAAATGTTATACCTCTAAAGGTACAAAAGTTCAATACAATTTCAATTCAATTTTATTTATATAGCGCCAAATCACAACAACTCTTGCCTCAAGGCGGTTTATATTGTAGGGTAAAGACCCTACAATATTAGAGAGAAAACCCCAATCAAAAACAATCACATGACCCCCTATGATCAAGTACTTGGTGACAGTGGGAAGGAAAAACTCCCTTTTAACAGGAAGAAACCTCTGGCAGAACCAGGCTCAGAGAGGGGCAGCCATCTGCCATCAACTGGTTGGGGGTGAGGGGAAAGAGAAGAGAGCAGAGGGAGATAGGACAAAAGACACACATGGGAGAGAGCCAGAGTTTAAAATTAATTTCTAATGATTAAATAAAATAGTGGTGTATAAATAAATAATGAATAATAGCTGAATGAAGAAGAAATGCTCAGTGCATTATGGGAAGCCCCCAGGAACCTAGTCCTATTGCAGCATAACTAAGGGAGGATTCAGGGTCACCTGATCCAGCCCTAACTATAAGCTTTATCAAAAAGGAAAGTTTTAACTCTAATCTTAAAAGTAGAGAGGGTGTCTGTCTCCCTAATTAAAACTGGGAGCTGGTTCTACAGAAGAGGGACCTGAAAGCTGAAGGCTCTGCCTCCCATTCTACTTCTAGAAACTCTAGGAATCACAAGTAAGCCAGCAGTGTGAGAGTGAAGAGCGCTATTGGGACAATATAGTACTATGAGGTCTGTAAGATATGATGAGACCTGATTAGTACTGGTACTGTAGGTACTGTAACTTATTTTAAAGCCAGACATAATGAACAGTCAGTTTAAGAAAATGAGGCAAACTACATGCTCAGACAGTCAGAAAATATCAAAATAGAGACAATGAAAATGCTTAGTTTGAGGCGTCAGGAGTGGACTAACCAATAGATGTCTATGTCAATTGACTGATTTTTATTATGTTTGAGATATTTTCTTGAAACAAGTTGACTCACTGTATTATAGTAGGCCAGTATCTGCTTCATAATTTTACCACTTGTCTAAAAAAGTCTAAAAGTACCCAGCAAACATGCCTGTTCTGGGCCTATGTGGGCAAGCCCACACTTATCCCATGCTGGCCCCACTGTGGGTTTGCCCATACATAACCCATGTGGGGCCCATGTAGGCTAGCCCATGTGGGGCTCATAGCAGTTTTGCGCTTTTGGATCCCCATGAGGGAGTTCTGTGGGTAACCCATAGTGGGCTTGGCTACAGAAAACCTGTATAGACCCCAAAGGGCAAAACTGATGATTACACTGTCAGAAGGTGATTGATTCAAAGCTTCAGTAAAATGTAAAACTGGATCTTATTGATATACTCTAAAAGAACTCCGGAAGTGAAAGTTATCAGACCATATTCCGTTTTCAAGACAGATTAACTTGCTTGATAGGATTTGAGTTGTTTTTTTTTTTTTCTTGTTTTTTTTTGAGTGACATTTCTGGTCCACACTCTATACCAGTTGGTGGCAGTAATGTACCATGTGACACATGTGGGCCCCACACTGTGGGGACTATGTGTACAGCCACTGTGGGCCCTGGTACCAGCGTGTGGGGCACATGTGGGTACTGCACTGTGGGGCCTTAGAGTGCAGCCTACTGGGGGCCCCAGTACTGGCATGAAATGTAGGGCACATCTGGGAACTGCACTGTGGGACCCACTGTGGGTATGCTGAAGTCCTACAATGGCCCCCACTGTGGGCTCCTCTCTGCTTAGTGTGGGAAGCCCACAGTCAGCCCACAATATGGACTGCCCCACTGGGGCCCATCTTGGGGCCCAGATGTGTCCTACATTTTATGCCTGTACTGGGGCCCACAGTGGGCAACCCACTGTGGGCCCACACTAGCTCCAAGGGGGGCATATTTGCTGGATATAACTGCATTCACACACTAATCTTCAAACTTTCTCTTCACAATCAGTGGAAGGTAAGGGTGTCTCATAGACAATCTGCATTGTATTGATCAGTTTAATAAATACATAATCAGTCACACTGCATCGTTCCCATCAAATCAGTGGTGAGTGGACCACAGTATTGACGACCCACATCCTGTTTTTAATATTAGGACAATATGAGCCACATATACAGGTCTACCTTTAATATACATACAGCAGAAGAACAGATATTCATATCATATTCAGTCTATCAAATGCGAATTATCCATCATAACAAAGACCTTGGGTTTGCCAGATTTGCTTCCAGTTATTACTGGTTATTACTGAAATAAAATAAATATGAAAACCCAACTTCTGATTTATCCTCAGCAGCTGGGTGTGCAGAGCTCAGCTCATTTCAATCACAAATGGCAGCATCTTGATTTACACCAGCCACAGTTTTAATAGAGCTAGCCATGGTCAAATTTAAACTAACCCGATTAATCAACTAAACATTCAATAGCTCCCATTCAGCAGCCAGGCAGAAAGCACACGCGCCTTCTCAATATGAATTTTCCGGGAGATTTCTCTATTGATCGACAGACAAATGATTTGTGAGATACATTGTGTGGGGATCAATAGACAGCCAGTCAATTGCTCATAAGGAGAACTGAACTGTGGTGACATGAAGGCCAGAAAGTCAAGTTTGCATGTAGTCTCACACATGTCAAAATGAAGACATACTGCAGGCGACATACTCTGGCAATACAGGGAATCAAACCAGCAAACTTTCAGTCACAAACCCCTTAAAGTGTACAGCTGCTGGGAGCCAATGAGGTTTAATAAAGTAGAGAGGCAGACAGCTTTAGGAGACAACAGGGTGGTCAGTGACTTTTACAGCAATGAAACTTGTGTTTCTTTTTTACACACACACTCACACACACACACTAACACACTGTTTCACACACTGCACTACTGAAGTTCTATTTTACTGCCTTGCTCTGAGTGAGACCTCTGTCTTTGATGTGTATGTGTGTGTCAGTACAGTATGCCCTGTGTCTTTCTCTTTGTTGGTGTGTGTCCAGCGACACGACCCACTGTTGTGTGTGAAAGAACAGTGAGGTTAGAGCAGTGTCAAAGCCAAGCAGATGATGAATAGCATTAGTTTAGTCTGTCATTACAGACTAGTGTTTTATGTAGTGGTCAACTCTTATGGAGGAGAGGAGAGGAGAGGAGAGGAGAGGAGAGGAGGATTTTTATGTTGCTAAATTACAGCTTAAAGGCTAGTGGCACCTTAAGTGCTTATTTTGGCCAACCATCTAGTAACTATCTTCAGATCCTTGCAAATGTTGAGGCTAATATGCTCATAGGATGCCACTCTGGCAGGGTTGAACTAAATATAATACATATATTGCATATACATGTAAGATGCATATAGCCTCTGTGTCTGAGAACCGAGTGCTTTAAACCTGAATTCTTTTTAAGTGCCAACAGGGGGGCAGTGAATCTGACTTCAAAAAGAAGTCAGATTGTATTGAAGTTTGTGGAAAGATGCCTCATCCCAGCCCGAGCTTTTCTGTGTGGAGTTTGTATGTTCTCCTCCTGTGTGGGTTCTTTCTGGCTTCCTCCCACAGTCCAAAGACATGCAGCTAGTGGGGTTAGGTTAATTTGTGAATCAAAATTGCCCATAGGTGTGAGCATGAATGGTTGTCTGTCTCTCTGTGTTAGCCCTGCAACAGACTGGTGACCTGTCCAGGGTGTACCCTGCCTCTCGCCCTATGGTAGTTAGGATAGACTCCAGCCCCCCCGTGACCCTGAATTGGGTAAAAGGAAGAGAATGGATGGATACAACTGAGCTAAGCAGTGGTGCTTTAGCACATCCTGCTGGTTATATGTGGTTACAACTTTTTTCTAACTATAAACTTTTTAACACATTCCCATCTAGTTACAAGACACGACTTGCAACATTTAATTGTGGTTTGGCCTGACAACCTTTTCTTCAGGGCATGAGTGTAGAATGACTCTGTCTTTTTAATGGAGACAATGAGCAAATGGAGACAGTGAAGAGTGGGTGAAGAGAAGACAGGGGAAGAGACAAATCACAGAGAAGGAAACAGGAACAGAGACAGAAGAATGGGTGGAGAGAGTGGTTAAAGGACATACTCCCAGCGGTCACTTTGGGTGATGGAGCATGACTGACCCCGATTCCACACACGCACACACACGCACACACACACACAGAGGGCTGGCAGGGCGCTTCTGAGACAGGTAGGATGTTTTCGTAATCTCCACCAATCAGCTGCCTGCTAGTCTGTGTAATAAAGAGAG
>VUQS01029087.1:0-13914 GCA_015108495.1 Heterochromis multidens | reverse complement strand
GATTGCCGTGACTTATACATTGGGGAAACCAAACAACCTTTGGCTAAGAGGAAGGCACAACACAGAAGAGCTACCTCGTCAGGTCAGGACTCCGCAGTCTATTCACACCTAAAGGCCAGTGGCCACTCTTTCAGTGATGAGGATGTACACATCCTGGACAGGGAGGAAGGCTGGTTTGAACGGAGAGTCAAGGAGGCCATTTACGTGAAAAGGGAAAGACCATCTCTGAACCGAGGAGGGGGCCTAAGGGTACATCTGTCACCATCTTACAATGCTGTGATTGCAGCCATTCCCCAATCTCTGTGAATGGTTCTCATGGCCATTGATCAATGGTCATGACAATTTGCATACTATTGATCATGAAACTGACCAAATGGCCCATTGTTAGTCAATGGTGCTGGTTTCGGTCATTATGCAAATGTACTGTTTATAAGGCTGGGGAAGCCTGCAGTCAGCTGAGACTGAAGAAGTTACCAGTTGGTGACGAAACGTTTCTCCCACTAAAAAACGCCACGTTCAGATGAACAGATTCAACTTTTTGGGATACCTCATTGTATGTTTATTACCCTAGTTCCACAAATTCTTTATGCAACGAACATGAGAAACAAAGTATTCATGTTTCCCTTTTTATTTTGACAGCTCCACTCAAGCTCCAGATGCAACCAGTTTCATTTGTTAACAATAAGACTTTTTGTATTAGTTACAGTTTAGCTTGTTCTACGTAAAATGCTCACACTGAACATCCAGAAACACTGGATCACTTTGCACCGACTCCTGGCCGTCAACGCCATACACACTTCCCAGAAACCTTTTTACTGGCTAGGAACTGATGGGCCACTTGCCGTCTGTATAAACTACACATTCTCAGGGTATTTGCAGGACATTTCACATGTTAATAGTTCCATTTTGTCCTTCATTCACACTGCCAGGTGGCACCCTGAGAGTCAGACTTTTGATGAACAAACAGTTCAAACTAACAAACTAACAGAACAAACTAACTTGAAAATTTTGAATCTATACCTGTGTACCTCTATGTATGTGTCAAATGTGAATTAGAGGTATTGAGCATCACAGCAGATCACTAGAGTTGTACTCTTGGTCAAAGAGATATTTCACAGGGTTCTGATAAAGACAGACTTGGAAGTTCAGTGCATTTAAATCTGCCATCTTTGGCTTTACCTTTGAAATGGTCTGTGGAGAGTTTCCCCATCTGAGTAGCAGTATGAGCACCAACTTCACCTGCATGAGCAAAAATGATCAGTGTTAACAGAAATCATCACCTGCAAGAATCATGCGATTATACAGAAGTGGGAACTTCAGTTATTTTCTACAGTGCTTCAGTGCCTTGATCAATTTTAATGTCGTTTAGAATCAATACTGATGGAAATTACCCCTTAGCAGTAAGAAAAAAACGTATTTCTTTAACATGACTCTCTGTTGTCATAATGAGGTTAGATGCAGACCCAGAGATCAGACTCAGAGAGCAGCGGATGGATTTAAAGTGTTTATTATGCACAAACAGGTGAAAACTAGCAGGCTAACTCAGGGAAGATTCTGCAGCTCAACAGAACTAGGCACAGGAGCTCTGCCGAAGAGGACACAGAGTTAGCGAATATCCAGTGGGTATAAGGTGCAGACAGGAGTGGAATTTACTGAGTCATTCTTACTTGAATGGCTGGCATACAAAGGCGTGTAGGGTCTCGTAGGCGGCTGGTGAAATACAGTAATACACCAACCTTTCTCAGAGAAAGTATAAAAAACAAGAAATGGGGCAATCGGGAACGATGTGTATGTGCAGGGCCCAGATGTTCTATACCCCTAGCACTGACTGACACTTTTATTTCACAAAACAGCTTTTGTAGTGATAATGCAGTGCTAATTCAGGCAAACACATCCAAAGAAGTTTAAATAATGTTTTACTTGACATGGTTGCTGCTGCTAGATGGGCTGGTCTGAGTAGTGAATGGTCCCTTAAAGATAAAATATACAGTAAGCAGCAGTTCTGTTAAAAATGCCTTGTTTATGTCAGAGGTCAGAGGAGAATGTCCAGACTGCTTTGAGCTGATAGCAAGGCAACAATAACTCAAATAACCATGAGTTTCAACCAAGGTATGCAGAAGAGCATCTCTGAATGGACAACACGTTGAACCTTGAAGCAGATGGGCTGCAGCAGCAGAGGACACCAGGTGCCGCTCCTGTCAGCTAAGAACAGGAAACTGGGGTTACAATTCACACAGACTCACCCAAATTGGACAGTAGAAGCCTGGAAAAACATTCCCCAGTCTGATGAGTCTCAATTTCTGCTGTAATATTTGGATGGTAGGGTCATAATTTTGAGTAAAACAACATGAAAGTATGGATCCATCCTGCCTTATAACACGCCATGTCACAAAGCTCAAACCATCTCAAACTGGTTTCTTGAACATGACGATGAGTTCACTGTATTCAAATGGCCTCCACAGTCACCAGATCTCAATCCATTAGAGCACCTTTGGGATGTTGTGGAACAGGGGATTCACATCATGGATGCGCAGCAGACAAATCTGCAGCAGCTGCTTGATGCCAGGTGTTTGCAGCACCTACATCATGGTTTGTATGATAGAGATCTTCATTATTTTCAAGCCCTTTAGAAGTCCAAAGTTTATTGGTCACATTTGGTCGTCTTGGTGCAAGAAATGGTTTATCCCATGGGGGCTGTATTGAGACAAAGAGTTTGGTTCTTTTAAATATTTTCTCACTTAATACCAAATTTTAATCACATGTTTTGGGGTTTCATCAAGAAAATGTCACAGTCTGTTCAGCAGAAGTAAAGGTAGCCTAAACTTTAATTTTGAGCTGCTAAAAGTAGACCAAAAGTTGACCACTTCTGCATGCAGAAATGGTCAACTTTTAGTCTATTTAAATAGCCATTGTTTGAAATAAATAAAATCCTTGCTCATCCTGTGCAGAAAATCCTGCCACTGCTGCTTGATTACAAGGCAGAGTCTCCAACACTCTAACAACTCTGTTCACTTAAATGCAGATAAACTTTTCTGCTGTGAGTCAACACCGCCCTCATGTGTTGCTATACAGACATGACAGGATAGTGTTCAAATATTCGAATGTATTAGTAAAGGGCAATAGATGTTTTAAAATGTTTAATTTCAAAAGTTAAATTACTAAAAACATTGAGAGCTCAAAACTGATGCAACAGTTAATCCCTTTTCTTGATGGGGGAAAGACATGCAGCGAAGGGCCCTGAGTTGGACTCAAACCCAGGCACGTGGCCACCTGCTCAACCAGATGAGCTAAACTGGCACCCCAGTGATTTAATAGTTAATCAGTATGTCATATCAAAGCTCTGAAATAGTTTGAGACTTAATTTTTTTAATGCATTTCATTAAAAAGAAGACATGTTACTTTAAACCCCAGTAAATATGAATTTGTCATTTATTAAAAACTTAGAAAACAAAAGGTTTAGTCAGCATATTTAACTGGCTGCCTTCCTGGAAAGAAATGTACATTTTTTCCCCATGTTCAGTTGATTTGTTGTCAGCTGCTTAAGCTCTGCATTACACTAGTAATTTTCCCATTATTTAGTGATTTTCTACTGAGATTTTAACATTTTAGCTATGAATAAAGATGTTTACTACTCATAGGTCTATCTTGCAAAAGCAAGGTTTTTGGTTATTTACTCTATTTTATACTCTATTTTGTATATTTGCTTTATTTTTTATTTTATAAATTTTAAAACTAAATATCTGTAGGTTTGATGGTGAGTGGGAAACTGAACGTTTTAATAAAATAATTTGCATTACATTACTTTTGATTTTTCAAGTACATTCTAAAAGTTAATGTTGTTGTTATATGTTGAAATAGCCCACTCAACTGTGGGGTAATAACTAGAAAATAAGTGTGGCATCTTTCTCTGAAATGTACTGTAGTCTTGGACTTTGATGAGTCACCTTATGTATTTAACCAGAGAGACAAGGTGTACAATTACAAAAATACTTCCAATCAATGACACGTGTTACTTAAATTAAGGAAGATCATAAATATATTGATGAATTATTTTGTACATGTTTAGATTAAACAATTCTAATATAAAATAATATTGATATTAAACTTTTTTGATAAACAAAAATAAAATAAATTAAAAAAACATTCAAAAATGTCACCCAACAGCGTCATTTAAACCTAATTTGCATATTAAATGCTGAACTTATCATGGTCTTTATTAGCATAAACAAAATTATTCATCACAACTAAGCAACTGTAACTTAAAAGCAATTAAAATAATTTTCAGTCTGTAAACCAGTTTGTTTGTAGTTTTCACACATTTAGAAATACATGGAAACATTTATTTCTACTCTGGAACTCGTGTCTTCAGAACATTTTCCCTGATTTATTTCTTGTGGCAAAATAAAAAGTAAGGTGGTCAACAGCATAGTAGACTAATGTAAATGTAAACCTGCTCCCTTATTTACAAAGGAGCCACAAATAAACAGAGCACTATACCTCTTCTCAGCAGGTTGTGACATCACCCCAAACAGATATGGCGGGTCATGGTATCACCTCCAAACGCTGTGGCATCACCTTCAAATAACCACGACAGGTCATGACATTTGACCATGAGGAGTGCCACAGTGAGGTGCTGATGCCACAATCTGAGCTCGCCCCTGGTATTAGAAACTTAGACTGCGGTTTGAAAGTTGAATAAACTGTGTAATGGTGACATCTTGTGGTCCAGTAGTATCATGGCACATGAGTAGAGGATTTTTGAATGAGGTTGCAATTAGAATATTTGATCAGAAATAAAGACAGTGTAGAAAGTATTGTGTTTCAGGCTAATGCACAGTACAGTGCCCTTGTATAAATGAATTACATGAAAAGTGAACTTCACAAGTTTAAACATCGCTTTGTCTGAAATAACTGTTTTACAAAGTGGTAGAACAAGTATTTAGAAGTCATAATCCTGGTCTGGTTTTTGACAAACACCCTGTTGTGCAACCCAGACACATGATCATTGATGTCACCTGTGATCATCGGGTGTTTCGGGTCTTTCAACATCATACACCTTCTCCCAGGTGACCCAGCCAGGGGTGATGAGTCTTCAGCTTGTGTCTAGGTAGTTTGTGTGGTCCATGGGTTGCCCTTTTTGATCCACAGCCACCATGATGCCCTCTCTGCAGCATCACTGATGTGCCTGATGGCTCTCTTGCTGTGCAGTCCCCTGATCCTCAGCAGCTTGATGGGCCCGGTGGAGTGACTGGCTGGCAAAACCTTGACAGCCGACCTCAGTGGGCTAGCAATAGGTGCTCTGTCTCATGCTTAGACAATCGCCTGAAGCTTCTCATACTTGGGCTTCTTCCTCTCACCTCTCGCCTCTCCGATCTGGAAGACCAGGTGACTCTGATACAAGAACCACATGAGGCCTAAGTGTGGTCATGGCTATTGTGTCTGGGAATTCGAGCTGTCACCCCAGATTGACCTTCAACTGCTAGTCCTGGGCTGTTACCAGAAGCCCCCCTGTTGGGTTTGTGTACTGTTACAGCTTCTCCACAGCCTTGACAAAAGTGATAGAACACTTTGCTTTTTGTTGCTGTTTACTGTTGTACTCAAGTAATAGTACAAAAGTACAAAAGTTTTATATATATACTTAAGTCATTATGCAGTATCACATACATTATGTTACAGGATCATCATTTTTGGTTCATTAATATGTACTTATATACCTTTAATGTTGCAGCTGGAGATGATTTAAATTACTTGTATACAGCTGGGTAGTGTTATCTATAATAATACAGCTTCATATATTAGTATTTTAGATCCAAAATACAGTGGAGTACAAAGCAGAAAGCAGTAAAATGCAGAAATACTTCAGTTAAGTGCATTAAAACTGTTTTAGTAAAGTACTTGTGCAAATGTACTACGTTACACCACCCCTACTTCTGTCCATGCTGGTTAGGGCTGGGTCTATGCCATCTGTAATGTGATATACTCACATTAATGTAGCACTTTTCTAGTCTTACTGACCACTCAAAGAGCTTCTAACTACAAGTCACACATTTTTTTACACAACATACATTCATACAGCACTATTTTCTTTGCACTTTATCTACCTCACATCCACAACCAATTTAGAATCATCAATTAACTGAACATGCATGTCTTTGGACTGTGAGAAGAAGCCAGTGAAGCTGGTCAAACATGCAGACTCCACCCAGACAGGCCCCAGGAACCAGGAACCTTCATGCTGTGAGGCAACAGTCCACCACTGTGCTGCCGTGTATCAGGTCTCATGTTTGTGTCAAGACACCACCTGACCTCTGTATGACCTCTGTTCTTTATGTGCACCATATATGATCACTGCTACGATCTTTTACTATTATTATTTACTATCTTTTACAGTGTTTGGCGATTTCCCCATGATCCTTCAAAGACCAGCAGGTTTCTGTCTCTTGGCAAATGTGGTGGGAACACAGACAGTTCTCATTACAGTGTCAAGGTCCCCCTTGAACTTTGTCATCACTGTTCCATAAAATATAGTTTCACAGTTTCAAGAGTCCCTAAAATCACCATTTTCCTTTATTTGGCCCCACATTGGTGGATCTAAAATCCATCTCAATAGATATAGTTCAAATTTGACCTGGAACAGCCTCAATGTACAAAAATTTGTAGCACAACAATGTAAAATTTTAAAATATTTTCTTTTCTGTGTCAAATTTCAGGCTAAATGAATGAAATTTGGGGTATTTTTGCTGTTTTTCAAAATGGGTCAAATTTGAGCTGAACAGTAAGTAAGGGCTAAATATGTATGTTGATAGATTTAAACTACAGAAACAAGATTAAGCAAAGATCTATAAGAGGAACAGATCATAAAGGTGAAATTTGTAACACCAAACCTTCCACTTGTCTTATATGAAGCTGATCTATCCGGGAAACACCGTCTGTATAAACTCTGACATCCGCCACATGCTTCTGACACCGATACCGGGAACTGCTGCACATGTTCCCTTAACTGGCCCCCAAAGTTTAGCAAACATCTGGAGGCACAAATAAATGTTAACCAAAAATCTACAAGACCGGAAGCATGGAAATGCTTCCTAAAGAATAAAAGTCCTAAAATACTGTTGGAATCGTACTATTTTTACACTAGACGAAAATAAAAATTATGGGAACACATGAACAAACTATGTTCTTATCTCTGTGTAGTTTTATATAAAAAGACTATGCTTTAATGGAAAGTACAGTCCCTGTAGCCCTTAGACTGTGAATTAATAAAAAATGTGTTTGGTGCTTTGAAGTTTGATTATGTAAAATTATTTTGGGAAACAAAACTTATAAGTGTGCTCTGATGACTATAATATATATATATATATATATATATATATATATATATATATATATATATATATATATAATTTTTATTATAAAACAGTCTTTTGGAGCCAAAAGGCCATTTTAAAAGGTAGGCTTAAATAAAGGTACTTTCAGGCTCTCCTTCATTTCCACAGGGTCGGCACAGCGGAGCCAAGAAATGTAGGCTCATATTTTATATTACAATATGATTAAACCACAGTATTTCTTAACCCTATAAAACAGGAGGGCAGTGAAGAAAAGCATTAGGCTTTTGGAACAGTTAATAATGATAAATATAACATTAAATAAAAAATAAATAAATAAAGTGTTCACAAGTTTTCCAGTCATGAATTAATTTCTTCAGTACTCACTTTTTGCCACAGATATGCAGATTTTTTTGTGCTGTATTTTTCAAGGTTTTTTTTCTTTTCTTTTCTTCTTTTTTGTGCGAATTGCGAGTCTCTTTATGTTTGTTTAGTGGTCATTTTGAGGTTTGTTTAAAACTGTTTGTTGATTTGGAGTCTTTCACTTCTTGATGTGGGCACTTGCTGATTGGTTTGTATGTTTTTGGGGTCAAATTCAGCATCTCTGTGAGTCTCTCACTTATTGTTTTTAGTGGTAATTTTGGATGTTTTGTGCTTTGTAGCGTTTCATATTTTTGTGGCCATTTCATTCCTGTATTGTCAGTTTGTTTGTTGGTTAGTTTGGAGAGACATTTGGAGTTCCTGTGTGATTTTCTGTGTTTTTGGAGTTGTCTTCATTCATTTTGTTTTTTGTTTATTTGTTTGTTTTGTGGGCTTTTGTAGTCATTTTCTGTTTTTTGTGTTCATTTTGAGTTTCTTTTGGGGCATTTTGTGTGTCTTTGAGGGTTTTTTTATGATCTTTGTGAGGTTTCATGATTAATTTGAATCTCTTTATACTATTTGAGGCTATTTCATTTATTTCCCATATCTTTGTGATTGTTTGAAGTCTTACTAATTATTCTTGGATCTCTTTGTGGTCTTTTTGAGTATTTTTGTAGCATGTGATTTCCTTTTATTTTGCACTGAATTTTACCACTCAGCATAAATAAACTGTAGAAGGACTCACCCGTTATTCGTGCTTTTATTTTGAAAGCTGGGAGCGGAACTCACCTCACTTACTCCACTGTGCTTAACTCCAGCTGTGTCAGGCACGGGCTGTTTATAATGACAGCTGGAGAGGAGCTTCGACTCAGACCCTCATTCTCCACTGAGACTTTTAGTTCTGTCTTTTATTTTATTTTCTCCCAGCGGTGAAATGTCGACCCCCGGGAGCCCCCCGGGCTGTGAGGGGATGTACTCCAAGCTGATAGACAACGAGGCCAGTGACGAGTTACACCACAGGCCAGATGTGGGGCACAGCGGTAAGCAGTGACAACTATCCTCGCTGGTTACTGAAGACACTAAATTAACATGACCACATCAAACTGGTCAAACTGAGATTTGTCAACTTTTTCCTGAAGTTTTGTGCTGCATGTTTATCTTCGGGTTCTCAACACAAACTGCACTTTTTCACGGATTTTCACATCGAGATTGTAGTTTCTTTTATTTTCATTACTCTGCAGGTTTTCATTAGTAACTGTTTGCTTACATTTTCTAAGGATCATAAAAAATAAAAAAACTTTATCGACAGTTAACTTTTTAGATATATATTTACAAAGTGTTTTACAAATTAAAGTCACAAACTCGTGTATTACATAACAGACACACATAATGGTGTAAAAGGTGAGGCTCAAACATATGGTTTTCTATGCAGATCCTCCTCCTCCTTCTTTCAGCTGCTCCTTTTTCCAGGGGTCGCCACAGCGGATGGTTATGATTTTACTCCAGTGGGAGTGCACTGCCCTGTGAACCCAACCCTGTGGTTTTATACTTTAAAAACACTAATGTCTCTGAGGGTTTACAGTCAGTTTGCAGTAAGAGTCTGACTGTGAAGCCTAAATACCTTTTTTTTTTTTAATTAATTAATTAAAAATATAGACGCTGAACATGAAGTCAAAATTCAGCCATGACAGCTGTAGGCTGAGCTCAGTCATTAACACACAGATGTTCATGTGATTTCAGTTTAGTTGCAGTGAGTGTCCAGAGGGGCTTTGCTTGTTTCAGTTGAGTTTTTATTCTGTGAAAATGTTTTAGTTTAGTTTTAGGGAACTATAATAACCTCAGTTTGAGTCTCTGCAGGTTTTGGTGTCTCTTTTGTCTTTTGTGTGAATTTATTTTTCATTATTTCAAGTCTCTTTTCATCTGTTTCTACATCTCTTTGTGGTTATTTGAATCTCCTTCTTGTAGTTTGTGTTGATTTAAAGCCATTGGGCCCCCCTGACCGTTTAGGCCACTGGGTCAGCAGTCCTTTACTCTCTGTAAAATCATTATCACATATTGTGTTGGTAAGTTATATGTCACCATGAGTTTGTAAAATAACAAACCATTCATTAAGGAATTTTACATTTTTAGAACTGAGACAAACTAAATAAGGACATAACATTTAAACAAAGGCTTCCATGTTGATAAAACACCTTAAAAACTTGATTTATAGTGATTTATAGTGTGCCATTCATTAACCACTGACTGTTTCCCTAACAGCAGCACAGAGTGTTGATCAGATTATTCAGCTGACCTAAGAGTTTGAGTCAGGGTGACGGAGCTATTTAAGGACATTTGTGTTTATAACATTTCAAGAAACAATTAAACACGTGAAATTCCTTCCAGCACAGCAAAGTAAAAGTTGTAGCAATGATTATTTTCCCATTTGTTCCCACAGGAAGTGAAAGTGAAGTGACAGAATGTGTGAAGTTTAAATAAATAATTCAAAATAATTGTGCCCTTATTGTTAAATGTGCTTTTTAATTTTTATAATCTTTTGATTCCTTATGTTGAAATTTAAAACATTATACTGTGTAGAAGATTTTGTCATACTGCCTAATGTGGCATTTAAATATCAGGTTAAATGAGGCCATTCTTGTCAATGTTGAGTAGTGAACTAATTAGCTTTTGCTTTAAAGCACTTATTGTAAATTCCTTTGTTTAAAAATTGTTTGAAATCTTCCAGAATTAACAGAAGCTATCAGTACCATATGAAGAAATAGCTTCTCTGGTTTGTGCTTAACTTTGTGTTTAAATTGGTGGCTTTTTGATCTAACCCTGACTGATCAAAAACACACACGAAAGTTGGTTTATTTTAATAAACCGTCTTTCTCTTCTCATCACCTGCAGCTCGACCAGTGTTGCCAGTCGCAGTGATGCCGAGGCTGAGTGGCCCCGGGCTTTACCGCTTCACCACCATCTGCTTGGCTACGCTGTGTGCCGTCCTGCTGATCTCCATCATAGCCGTCGCTGCACACTGTAAGTACACAAATGTCAAACTTTACTCACAAACTTGTGCAGCCAATTCTTGTTTTTTAAAGTCGTTAAAGATCTATGCTGTACAATCATCAGTGTGTTTTCTGAGGTCATAGACCAAAGGACAAGTAGAATCTTTTTCTTATAGGTTTTCATATAATACGCTTTATTTTTGGCAACCAGAGAAATCAACCCCTGCTGGTCAATAGAAAGAATGCAGGTTCAAGGCTGATTTGGTTGGCTGATTTTTAATTTACTGACATCATCAGGTCAGAATTGTGTTTTGTACAGTTCATGCAAAAGAAGGGACTCCAAAAAACTTGAGTATTTATTTCCAATAAGCAAATGCTGGCATGCTAAGACTAAGTACTGATCATGGTATTCATTATACCACCAGGTTAATATTGTCATTGTAAGCATGTTGGCATTGCTGGCAGTGAGCACAGCCTCACCAACGAATATTCTTCCAGTGTTTTATGTGGGCTGAAAATAATATTAAAGCATACTGTACTGTAATTAGAAACTTACTCATTCATGATTTCATATTTGTCACAGATAAAAACAAACCTCAGGGTGGCGGCGAAGAATCCTTAGGGAAGCAAACGCAGGAGGCAAACGTGTCAGCTCTGACATCATCCATCGCCAAACTGCAGCGGGAGAAAGAACAGCTGCAGAAAGAGAAGGACGAGCTACAGGTCAAGCTCGCTGCAAAGATGGCTACTAAAGGTAGACGCCTCCTTTTTGTTTTTCATGCTCATTCGTGCATCCTTATAACACCACGAGAATAAGTCTTCCCCTCTATCAGCTGTGAAATACAGATACTGGATCATTTTAATAAGACTTTAATCATTCTGATTTAATTTTAGATTACATCTTTGTAACTTTAAATCTTTTCATTTAACATTTATTTAGTTAAGCTGGGATAGGCTCCAGCCCCCCCGCGACCCTGAATTGGATAAGCGGAAGAGAATGGATGGATGGATGGATGGATGGATTTATTTAGTTATATCCTGATAAATTCTTAGTCATTTTTAATAAAGTTCTTTGTACTTGATGATTGTGTTAGGCTGCACAATTCTGTCAAAAGACACAAAAACATATCGAATCAATTACCAGCTATTGTTTTAACATCTGTGTGCAGAGCCTAACATCAGTTTTTCATGTTATTAGTTTTATGTTGCATCAATCGCTTTCTTTTTTGTCTCATCAGCTCCTGCCGTGGTGACGCCGGCTCCTATTATCTGCCCCAATGACTGGCACCTCTTTAACAACAGCTGTTACTTAATCTCCAGGAACTCACGGGATTGGCCGGAGAGCAAGTCATTCTGTGAGAGCAAAGGAGCTCACCTGGCCATCATCCACACAGCTGAGGAGCAGGTATAAATTTCATGGTGGCAGCTACAATGCCACCATCTCCAATTAAACTGAACAAAAAGGCTATTAATAAGTGTCTTCAGACAACAGGCAGTAGTATTTTAGAGAATCTACTTTTCTTTTGCTCTGCACAGGGATGGTTTACTTGATTTTTGACTTATTCAGAAGGGGTCACCACAGTGAGTAGCTCTGTAGATTTTTAGACCAGATGCCCTTCCTGACACAACCCCAAGGAATTCGTGTCTCCTCCTGGGATCAAACCATGGATCTTTTGTTTGTTAGGCAAATGTGAAAACCTTTACACTATGGAGCCACTGACTGTCAGTATTAGTTAGACTAATCAAAAATAAAAAAGCTTCCCATACCAAAAATCTGCTCCCTTGCGTACAGATTCTGCATATTTATGTGCAGATGTCTCATAAAAATAAATTCTCTGTTTTACATGAATTTATCTCTTTGATGAAGCTTCAAGCTGCGTGTTTTTGGCGTTTTTGTTTTGGTGTTTTGAAACCAGACGTGATGAGAGTGGTGGGAATCTAACTGAGAGACTGGGACCCACTGCATGTTCATATGGTTGTGATTTGTCAATCACAAAAGAATACCCTGATTTATCATCCTTTGTGACTCTATTGAGCCCATAATTTGCAAAGTACACATCATGCACGTACACGACGTCACACAGATGTTGTATTAGAGCAGTACACATTTTAATTCTCACATGCACGTCTGACAGGAACCATCTTGAGCAGTTCAGGGCTGCAGCAGCTACACCCTGCTGTGAGGAAGGTTCTGCTTGTGGATCAGTGGTTAAACCACAAATTTGTCATTTAACTCTAAATATTCCATTAAAAAAACAGTAAACACTGATGTATTCCTTCCTGACTTCATTCCACTTTCAGCTCCAATCCATTTCTTTCCTACTGAAGATTTAGTAATTCTGTAACAAGGCTGGCCAGTTTAGCACACATTTCAAGAAAATTTGCTTTTGTTGAGGACTATTTCCAGCAGCGGATTAACCCAGATCTGCTGGATGTGTGTTTTGATAATAGCTCAGGTTTAAAGAGAGATACATTCATTGCTGGTTTTTGGTTCTTTCATTGGATTTTTTTGAGAATAAGAAAGCCACACTTCTGCTTCGTTTGGGCTTTTGTAGATTTATCTAGTGTAAACCTCCTGTCAGCAGAGCAGGGACAGAGCTGACTCTATGAAGGTGGCTTTCTGCATAAAGGTCAACAGTGATGAATGTTTTCTTGAATGTGAATGCTTTCTGTGTATGTTTCCTTTCAGACATTTCTATGGAATCTTCTTCCCAGAGGACACTGGAACTCCTACTGGTTTGGAATCACTGACGGAGATACAGAAGATGAGTGGAAATGGGTTGACGGCACCCCGGTGATCAACAGGTTGGTCATTTCTTTCTCTGCTTACCTTCCTCCCAACCTGTTCAGACCTAAAACGTAACATTTTTAAAAAGCAGACACATGCAGTAGGTTTAAAAACAGATGCTGTACTATTCAATTCAATTCAATTCAATTCAATTTTATTTATATAGCGCCAAATCACAACAAAAGTCGCCTCAAGGCGCTTTATATTGTAGGGTAAAGACCCTACAATAATACAGAGAAACCCCAACAATCAAACGACCCCCTATGAGCAAGCACTTGGCAACAGTGGGAAGGAAAAACTCCCTTTTAACAGGAAGAAACCTCCGGCGGAACCAGGCTCAGGGAGGGGCAGCCATCCGCCGCGACCGGTTGGGGGTGAAGGGAGAAGGACATGCTGTGGAAGAGAGCAAGAGATTAATAATAGCTCATTAAATGCAGAGAGGTGTAAAAACACG
>VUQS01029084.1:14718-30357 GCA_015108495.1 Heterochromis multidens | reverse complement strand
AGATTTCTGAAGATTCAGGCCCCCTGTCCAGCCTGTGAAAGTTTGTGGGGTGAACACAGAGGTGGTGAAAAAATATAAATATCTAAGTTTACACCTAGACAACAAACTAGACTGGTCACTGAATACAGACGAACTATACAAAAAGGGGCAGAGTCGCCTCTTTTTGTTAAGGAAACTAAGTTCTCTTGACATCTGCAGTAAAATGCTGCAGATGTTCTATCAGTCTGTGGTGGCAAGTGTGCTGTTCTATGCTGCAGTCTGCTGGGGAGGCAGCATCAGAAACAAGGATGCAAGGAGACTGGACAAACTAGTGAGGAAAGCTGGCTCTACAATTGGAGCCAGACTGGACACGCTGGGGGAGGTGGTGGAAAGATGCACACTAAAGATGTTAGAAGCCATCCTGAACAACTCTGATCACCCACTTTATAATATCTTTATGGAACAAAAAAACATCAGTACTGGAAGACTCCTCTCTCTCCGTTGTAAAACAGAGAGATACAGAAAATCATTCGCACCCACAGCCATCAGGCTTTACAATTCTCAACATAAATAGCAGATGAGCTGTCAGACAAATGAATTTCCCTCTGGGATCAATAAAGTTATTCTTATTCTTATTCTTATTCTTATTCTTATTCTTATTCTTATTCTTATTCTTATTCTTATTAGACATGGCCTCCCTACTTCAAAGCAACTATCAAAATGGAAATGCCAAGTTTAGGAACACACAACCCATGCTACATGAATCTATCATGCTCAGCTGATGTACTATCAAATCTTGCATGAGTTGTTCCATGAATGTTGTGGGAATGTTTACATGAAGCCACGAGGACCAATAGCAGTAAATGTTCCATGTCTGAGAAGCACTATAATGTGTCTAAAAGTTCTCACATTTAAATGACTTGCTGCCTAACAGCGCATGGTTTTAGCTAGGATTCCTCACCTTAGTGGCATTTGAAACATGATCCACCATTAGGTGTGGAAAATGTATCTTCTGAATCAAACTATAACTGATCCAATGGGCAAGCAGCTTTTTAGCTTAGCCCAGTTTAATCCTGGATAAATACTAACAAATGGTATCAGTGGTTGTATGATCTCTGCAACAATAGCAAATAGACCAGTTCACAGGATCTAATGATGTAAACATAACCTATCCATGTACATAAGCACTTCAGTGTTACAGTTTATTCCTTCCCGGAGTTACCTACTAAATCGATGACCTGTCACTGTTTTCTATTATCCTACATCTGTTTGTTTCTAGTTATACAGTCATGCTTCTAAGAAAGTCAGTAGACTCTACATCATAAACAAACTAATATGCAATAGGTCACAAAACAAAAAATCGTATAATATGTTCCAAACATGTAGTGCAAATTTTAAGCCAGACTATAATATAATTTTTTTCTATTTGGCATACTCATACACTTCAAATGTGCTTTTAGAATTTTTGACAGTATTTAATTTCTTTGAAAACAAGGTCAAAACTCCAGCAACACTTGTATTATACAGGACAGTTGTATTCTTAGACTGACGCTTGTCAGCTTGTGTCCTTCGTTAGGGTCCTCCAGAAAGTCAGCTTTCTGAAGGCCACTATTTGCTGCACTGGTCCAGCAAAAACATTGTTCTATATTAGTATTACATAACAGTAATTTCTGTGAAATAGGCTTAAAGGTAAACTGACATGATAACACAATAATTAGGTACATGAATTATTTTTCTGACAACAAACTTGATCCTTTATGCCAATGGAAAATGTTAGTCTATTTTTAATTTAAGGCAGGATGCATTTTCTACATCTCTACAAAGCTCAACCAAGAGCTTAAAAGGCACAGTGATAAAATATTTGCTGTGTCCAATGCTTCTGTTAGTACACTTCTATGCACATTATATACTTACTTTACATGCTGCTTGAATTTAGGCAGAAAAGTGTTGAAAGTTATGCACAGAGGAAAAGGTGTGGTGAAAAAAAGGGATTATATTAGAGCTTAATCTTTTTGAGTCATGTGGATGGAGTTTCTATGTGTTCATGTTTGTGTATGTCTCTGTCTCTGTCACATTTGCAAAATAGAAAACATATTTACAACAACAGGTCATCTGTGCTTTATGGTGCTGTATTATGTGGTGAATCAAAACTCTTTGTCACGCTTCTGAAGCATCAATCATGCTGTCAGAAAATCAATAAAACCACCTTCAAAATGAATTAATTGCTTCATAAATGTGAAAATGGAACAAATTGTGCAAATTCAGTCATAAAAACTTGACGATGTGCACATATAGAGGGGAAGACTGAAAACTGGAAATTTAACCATTATCTCTGGTTGCTTAGTGACTAATTCACCAAGTGAAAACCTCCTTTAGGGGCTATTTGCATATGCAAAGTGCAGAGATAGGGGAATAAAGAATCTCTGGGTCTTTGGGGAGGTGTGTCTTGTGTTTTCAGTTGTGTGAACAGGACTGACATGGATCACAGAATATGGAGCGAGTGCATCAGCAGGTCCTCCTGCCTTTCTGCTGTGTATGGTGAGATAACACGTGAGTGTGTGTGTGCCACAATTTCCGTCTGCATGAAATTTCATTGTGAATTGAGGTGTGTGTTTGTGTATGCATGAGTGTCTGCAGGTCTGTGAGGCAGGTAAATGTAGCAGAGCCCAGACTACTTTTTAATTGGAGATTTCTTGCTTGAACAGAAAGTATGGAGTAGTTTGTTGTTACACTCATTATTTGAGGTAATTTATTTTTCCAAAAAAAGACAAAATACAGTGATATTTATCTGTCTGTCTTTTGTAAAAGCTGGAATACTTAAAAGAAATCCTGCCTTTGCTTTTCTTAGTACAAAGCTTTAGACATTAATTATGCCCCACCCTAACATCCAACACCCACAACTCTCTTTGTGGAGTTTGTATTGCATGAAGGTGTGCCCTTCTCAGTTTTGTCCAGTACCACTGATAAATGCATAGGATGCAGAACCAATGGGATAAAGAACCCAGAACTATTTTTTATTGAGTTTGTGAACAAAAACTGAGTCTTTGAGGAGACAGAAGTCCATACAGATGTTTGGCGTCAGCAGGAAGAATGGAAAAACTGTAGGATCCTGACGCTCAGTCTGACACATCCTTCTTTCAAACCCTTAGACTACCATGTCCTGGATGACTGAGAACCTACACAGACATATTTACTTAACTTGATGTTATTGATGATGATATGATGTTATCGCACTTCTGTCATTCAGAAACATTACAGAATGATTGTTTTCACTTATTTTGTTATATTTATAATGTTGCATTTCAAGCAAAATTACCATTAGTACAATCACATATGTATATATTTCTGAACTCTGTACTTTACCAATAATCACAGGGCTAGATATTAAGTCCCTTATTTAGAAAGTCTCAGGTGGATGAGGCCTTGGGGATCTCAGTCTCTTTGACAATAGCTAACAACACCTTTGTAGCAACTAACTAATCCTATAACATTGTGAAATTTCATTTTTTTAGCTAGTTTAAGACATTTTGTTTCATCACTTGGTTGCATATTGTGGGTTAAGTTTTTCATGGGCACTCTGTCTCTAGTAGTATAGCTTGGCAATATTAGGTCAATGAAAGAAGGCAGCAGTTGCCATTTGAATAAACTGAAAATGAAACTGAAAAGAAAAGTTTTGTTACATATTTTTTTCTTTATCCCCATAATTAAAAGAAACACCTTTAATAATCTTTGCCCTTTGCCACCCATTCCCAGCTTTTTCAAGCTTGTAAACTACAAACATTCATTAGCTTGATTGTACCCACCTTTGCTGAAGTTGGGGCAATCTCACTCTAAACTTATTGTATACTGATGTCTAGGTAGGACATGAAATCATATATTCTGTGTAAAAGTCCTGTAATTCCTGTGGTAGGCTACTACCACCCCACATACTTGCTAATGTGGACTTTTGTGTTTACACTTCTTACTCTAGCAATATGGTATTGTGAAGTGCTACCCTGCACATTGAAAAATGCTGAAGGGGTACCCAGTGTTTTTAAATGTGACAGGAAAGCCTCCTCTCTAAGCTTCAGTATGTGAAGAGGTGGGAGTAACAGTATTTTTAAATTTAAAATTGGTTGTTGCTCTTTAGTTTAAGAGATATAATAGGGTGTTGCTGCAACAGGTGCACAGTTGTGCTACCTACATTAACCAAAAAAAAAAAAAAAAAGTCATAACAGAAAAACAAGCTTGTTTTCTCTGCTCGCTGCATTCACAGTGTACATGGCCTCAGAGACACTTCATTAAAGCATGCAGTAGATACAAGGAGAACCAGAACTCCCTGTCCTCATAGCTGGGACCTGTGTGTGCATGTGTGTGTGGGGGTGTTTGTGTGTCGAGAAAAATAACGAGAAAAATAGAGCACAAAAAAGACCTGATAGGCACAGATAAGATGTATCTATAAGCAATTTGTATGCATGTGTGTGTGCCTTTCCATCACTGCAATCATGTAACTTGTGATGAATGGTAAACAAAGAGAAGTGCTGAAATGATTGAACACTGACAGACTTCATTGAATAAATGCCACAACATTAATTTTTGCTGAATACAACAACAAATGTAACTGCACTAGATAACTGATAATAATTGATACAGTATGGAGCTGGGATTTCTATTTAAGGTCTCTTTGATCACACATAGCATTGTTTGCTGAAAAAGCTTGTACTCTCTTTATACATGAAAAGCAGGGCGAAAAAGTAAGACCATCATGCAATAGCAACACACCAGCCACGATGCCAACGAGCTCCCGGACATCCAACTTGCAAAATGCACAAAAGTACAACAGTGAGTTTCTACAGCCATTTGTAAAACATGGTGGAGGTCAGTCATGGTTTGGGGCTGCATTTCTGCCAGTAGTGCTGGGGATCTTGTCAAAATTTATGGAATCATAAAGAAATGAGTGGTGGCTCGAGACATTTGCACAGTACAGTACACTGAAAACATTCTGTACACACAGGTGACTCTTATTAAGCATTAAATGCAGCAAATACAAACTAATAAACTAATACAGGTTTCCTGTATGCAATGAAAACTCCACAAGGAAAACTCCAGTCTAATCCAACCCCACTGACTGAAAGCAATAGGGTAGCCTCTGTGTGAGCAAATTTATCATTGCTCCTGAGTCAATCTTTTTTCCCTGTTAGCTTTTTATGCTTCACTGTCCTTCATATTCTGAGTTGACAATGACTGAGTGATAGTTTTGACCTGATGAAGTACACTGCCATCAGTTAGCTATTGCAAATGCCAGTATTACCATAAGACCATTTTACTGCAATCTTTCCTTTTTTTTAGAGTTAATTAATTCATATTGTGAGAAGAGGTGAAGCAGGATATGATTAGGAGTGTAACAATTCTCCAAAACCAGGATTTTGTTCATACTCTGGTTTTTCTTTAGAGGATGAATAGCAAAAAATTGGGAAAAAGGTCTTGTAACCAGAGGTCACTTAATCATGTTGCATCACGTTTTAAAAAAAAGCTAAAACATTCTGATGTATTTTGAGTTCACTTGTTAGCGGAATGATCTTTAAACATTACAATTTCACTAGACTAGCATGCTTTAACAGCTCCATATGGCAAATGGACTGGTCAATAGACTCTCCTATTGACCAGTCTGATTACTAACGGAGCACTCAAGGCATATTTGACTACAAGCCACATTCATACAGTGCTTTATTAAACGAGTGTTCTAACAATCACGCACACACTCACATGCCAATGGATACATCAAGGGCAGTTTGGGGTTCAGAATCTTGCCCAGGGATGCTTTGGCATGCACGCTAGGGGACCTGGGAATCAAACCACCAACCTTCTGATTGGTAGGACAATCTGCTGATAATCTGAGTATTGTTGGTGACCATTTCCATTCCTTTATGACCACAGTGTGCCCATCTTCTGATGGCTGCTTCCTGCAGGACAATGTGCCATGTCACAAAGCTCAAATAATTTCAAACTGGTTTCCTGAACACAACAATCAGTTAACTAAACTCAAATGGCTTCCAGAGTCACCAGATCTCAATCCAGCAGAGCACCTCTGGGATGTGGTGGAACAGGAGATTTGCATCATGGATGTGCAGCTGACAAATCTGCAGCAACTGTGTGATGCTATCATGTCATAATGGACCAAAATCTGTGAGGAATGTTTCCAGCACCTTTTTGAATCTTTGCCACAAAGAATTAAACCAGCTTTGAAGACAAAAGGGGGTCAGACTGGCAAGGTGTACCTAACAAAGCGAGTGTATATGAGAGTTAAGTATGACCAACTCTATTCCAGCTTTCCTTGGCTGTTTTGTAAGTATGTGCTGTCAGGCTAGCGTTCTCTCTCCCATCAGAATTCTGATGTAAAATGCAATTACCTTTATTTTAACCTGAAAAGCAATGACTATGTGAGTGTGAGACAGATTAAAAAACAGCCAATGAATAACCACAAAGGAGGACGGAGAGAGGATCTATAATATGATGGAAAAGCTATTATTGTTTCAGTTTTGTTCGTTTTGTTAATTCCCTTCTGTGCTATCACTATGGGGACAGACATGCGTCAGTGCTGTTCGTCAAGCCTGTGTTACACCCTGTCCCCTTCATGTGTGTGTCCGTGTATGTGTTTGCATAACCTACTCAGCCACGATTTCATAACCATGTTCATCTCGGACACTGCTGCCTGCTTCCCACACAGATGAATATTGATGTAGCTACATGCCTGAATTGTGTTTACTTTGCTTAGATCTCTTATAAAAAGCATTAAATGTATTCCCAGAATGTACTGAGTGGGGTGAAATAAGAAGAAGAACCAGGAGACCTCAAGAAAAAAACACAATCAAAATAAGAAATATCTAGCATCACTTTAGTGAGTCCTTTTGGTAACTCACACACTCACAGTCATGCATTATACAACCAGTTTTTCATTAGGTTATTCAGTTCCGCAGGAATAGTGTACCACCAGTTAGTCAAGTATGTTTCTGTGCTAATTTAAACAATTGCATCCAAATAAAGTTTTCAGTTCTTCCTTTTTTTTTGTATGCTCAAAAGTGACATTTGGTTTTCACAGTTCTGACCTTTGGGATTGCAGGCTCATCAGCAGAAGTGGATGTGGCTGTCTACACAGACCCAGCAAACTCCCAGGCAAACTGATATGTCACATATCTCACAAGCGATCTATCTTATCTATTAGTGGCAGAGGCTTCAGTGGGAACACTTTATGTTGCAGTACATCTCTTAATACACTATGCTTCAGTTATTCACATCTTCCATTTTGCTGCTTTCAGAAATTGTCATTTTGAGCAGGTGCACTGTCAGAAAAGTGGGCACTTCAGGTGATGAAGGAACATCTTTGCAAACTGATTGCTGTTGTTTCAGAAGTGGAAGGGGTTTGACACTTTAAATAATGCATGGATGAATCTGTGGGACTTATGTCATCCCCTTTCCCTCTATTTCTGTTTCTGGCGTACCAAAAAGACAGAATGCAGCTTTTGCTCCATTTCCTGTCACTATTCTCTTTGGAATCAAGACTAAAATAAACTGTACATCCTTTTTGAAAACAAATGCATGTCAGCGACTTGGTTAAACTGAGTGAAACTGAGTTGTTTAATAGTGTTAAAAAAACAGCATAAAGCGTTTTGGCATCTCTTGGCACACTATAGCATAATTACCTCATAAGTGATGATTATTGCGTGGGCTCATGGCTACTGTCATGCTGTTGCTATGACATCTAGACTCCATGAAAAGATTCTGGCATTTTTAGTGCAAAAGGCGTTAGGCCTGTTGAAAGAAACAAGCATGCATGACACCACATGCAAAAGACACTAGACACATAAATGTTTTATTTACTTTGATACAGAAGGAGTGACTGGCTTCATAAAAACATACTGAGTGATTAGAGGTTCCTAATGTGCTCTCAGGTAGCCAGTGTGATTATATCCCTAAAGCAGCCAATGACAGATTCAATGGCTTTCAGTCCAACTTTGCATCAAAGCACATTCCTGGTCCATCATTGCAGAAGTTCTCTGATCTTTCCTGACAAATCTCTTTCATTCTGTCAGTAAATATTTCATACTGGGGGAGTATAAAAGTATTGCATAAAAATATTTGAAAAAAAGAACTTCTGTGCTATAACTTAGAGCAGCTTTATGAGAAAAAAATGGCACAAGGAAAAAGCCTGTAACATTGAATGTAAGATTCAGAATAATAGGATGCAAGGAAACATGCATACATTATATGGGCAAAAGTATTAGGCTGCAGCTCCAAATCTTTAAATTCAGCTGTTTCCAGTGCCATTGGCACAGGTGTATAAAATCAAGCACCTAGCCATGCACTCTGCCTTTACAAACACTTGTGAAAGAATGGGTCATTCTCAAGAGCTCACTGAATTTGAGTGTGGTACTGTTATAGGATGCCACTGTTACAATAAGTCAGTTTGTGGAACTTTTACCCTCCTAGATATTCCACAATCAAATTTAAGCAGTATTATTGCTAAGTGGAAGCACTTAGGAAACACAGCAACTCATCCACAAACTGGCAGACAACATAAACTTACAGAGCAGGGTCACTGAGTGCTGAGGTGCATGGTACATAAAAATCGCCAGTGTGCTGCTGACTCAATAACTGCAGAGTTTCAAACCTTTCCCCAAAAAGGACTGAATTGATTATTTTGTAAAGGGTCATTTTTTGCAAGTATCTTTTGTAAAATCCTGTTGATTACAGTCTATTTACCAACATATGCAAACATATTTTACATAAAAAAAACATATAGAAACATCAGACATCACTTTTTGGCACAACACTGGCACTTTCAATTAATGAGCAATTGAATCTGATAGGATGTCAAGCCTGGCATTGCATCCAGGGACAGCATGGAAATACTTGCTCAGCACCTAATGAGAAAATAATACCATCCCACAGTCTTCTTACAGCCTCAAAACTGTTCCTTATCCTTGTTGTACCTGAGTTGCGTTCATGCTGCAGATGGAGACTAGATAAAGTTGCGGTCAGCTGATCACAGCCCGTGCACAAAGAAAAATATACGGAAGCTCACAAAACAGGTTATTATTGTAAATGATTTCTAAGTGCTTCTTTTCCCCACGCTGCACCACTACACCCAATCTTAGGGTTCCCCCACCTGCCAAATCCCACTTTAACCCCTGAGTGTATCTCAAAAGAGACATTTATTCTGTACATATTTCAGCCACCTGATGCCACACAATAGTTTCCCATAGATATCCTGAACATAATCATTTTTAGTGTTTTCTATGGTTTATTTGCCTGTGATACTTTCCTGACAGATTTTTAAATGCACTTGAGAAAAGTCTTGTGAAAAGTGAGAATATTATAAAGGCGATGAAAAAAATTCCAAATAAATACAATGTGACACTGTTTTCTGATAACTTTGTTAAAGCCTTCTTTGGGATAAAATATGTTTGATCAGCTCTTATATAACTGCAGTCAGTTAGCTGCCATGGTAACCTGTATGGACCACCTTGTGGACTGAGTCATCTGGATTTAGGACATGCAACAGAAGTTTGTCCAAAAAAGCAGGAATCTCAGAAGGGAAACTATAACTGAAAACCAAACAGACAGGTTGGTAATGCCATAAAAGCATTGTTAATGCTTTTAATTTGAATCTGAATGTCCTGACATTAAGACTGGGTTCAGACTGACCTCTGTTCTCTTCCTCTGTTCTCTTCCACCCTATCCTGATTTCTTTGCATTTTTTTCTGCCCTTTCAAACAAACCAGTGTCATGTTTATTTCAACACGTCTTTTCATTGAGGCTTTCCTGGTGCAACAATGAATGTTTAACTGGTGTCAAATGAGGCCGTCCTAATAACAAGTGTCAGCCCGCAAGGCTCACATTGTGTGTACTGCCTTGAAGTACAGATGAGAAATAAATAGTTTGCTTCTGTGGTATCGGCCTATTGTTCAGCAAACCAAATGCAGTCTGCTGTTGTAATCAGTTGTGCAACCAGTCCTAAGACTTGGTACAGTGCTGATGCATTGAGTTTGTACCTGAAAGACTTTGTTTGAGGGATTAGAGGTAAAACCCAAAAAACAAATTAAGCCAGGTAGTCACCAGGTCTATTATGATGAACATGTGAAACCTTGGACTAGATTTAAATTGTAAATCTTAAACAAACTAAAACCTCCAAAACCCTGATGACACTGCAAACTAAATTTCTTTTAACATGATGTGTAGGTTGAAGTGTGAATCCAAGGCCATGTTTCTTTTTTCAATACAGGCCATTCAGGTTTATAGAAGTGCATTTTGAACAGCCTAAATAAAAAAAAAAAAAAAAAAATTAAAAAATCTCTTGATCAATTGAGAAGTCAGTTTTATTTTCACCTTCATAGATAAAATGCCTATTTGCATCACTCAGCTTTTGATTGTGCAAATGAGCCCATAGAAAAGGTAGATTCCTGTAGTAGCTTATTTTCGTCTAACATGTGAGTTTCTCATTCTGTCATAAGGAACTTTATTGTAGGGCTTTGCAGGCTAATCTCCCCTTTACTTTAGGGAATCGGAATAGAAGAGCATGCAAGAAAGAAAGCAGACCTAGGAAGTTCTAGAACATGACAGGAGGAGTCAGACCTTAATCAGCGAAAGCAAATGCCATCCCTGCACCAGCCTTGGGTGCTGCTGTGACTTGGGATGCCAAGAATATGTGGAAGTAATCCTCGGGATTTGGTATGCTTTTTCCTCTCACCTTCCCTCTGCTTTAAACTGTTTCCCCCATCTCCCTTGTAACTATGCCTCTCTTGTTGCACCAATTTTTCCTCCTTCCTTCTTTTTTTTTTACATTGGCATATAGTTGCTACCCATGACCTTCTTTCCATTAATCTGTACAGCGGCTCCTGTTCACTTCAACCAATTTCCTTTCCATTTATACTTCCAACAGTTTGATTACTAGCCCCTTCTCGTCCTCATTTTGCTTGTCACTCACTGCCACTTTTTCCCCTGCTTCCCTCTTCATTATCTCCTTCCTCTATCCCTCTCTCCCTGAGGTGACTCAGTTTAAGTCCCTGCTCCACTTCCCCTCTTCCTGTTCTTCTCACCCTCCTGGTTTTCTTCCCTAATCCTCTCTCTGTGGTACCACTCAAACACTCCCACTGAGAGGGTCCTGAAGTTCATTTTCACCTCTGCAGCAGACTCTGGTGAACCATTTTGTGGGGCACAGCTTTGACCTTGGGAAAACAGTGCTACTATGGCAACAAGCTAAAAGTCATGTTGAGATATCACCTTCGCCTTAATTGTTGTGGACTAAGGTGAAGGTGATCCATCACAGTGACAAGGTTGTTTGAGGAGATACCATGAGTAGATTGTGAAGTTTTGAGACCAGTGAGCACAGTTGCTTGTGTCTCACCATCAACAGAGGTGGAGCATAAATGTTAAGCCTCTGTCACTGGATCTGCCGAATAAATTTTTTTCAGATTCACCTGTATCATCAAATGCTATTCCTAGTTTTTCAACAGATCTGCTCTCAAAATTTTATTTGAGGCATTCTGCATTGGCTCTATGGATGCAGATGTTTGTGACTCAATTCGGCATCTGGACCAGAGCTGACTCAGTTTAGCTGGATAGAAAGTAGCTACCCAATAGTTATCTCAGTAGCTATTGGGTAGTTTTCTTTTAAATTAGGGTCACACAAGATGAGTGACATGGACTTTTCCTGTTTTTGTTTACTTTGGTTTTATGTAAAATGTCTAAAAGAACATCATAACATATTGCAAAATACACATACATACACCCCTCACCCCAGACTGTAGAGGCTGTCTAACTGTGTACACAAATGGCCTTGGCTGTCAAAATAAATATTTTTTTTATATGCAGATGCAGTGGGCACAGATTTTTAAAACATAGACTGTATAAATAATTTATAACTAGACCTGTTTCAGCAGGATCAGGCAGCATGGTGGTTTGTAGATGTCAGATTCTGTTGTCTGTGTCTGTGTTAGCCCTGTGATGGACTGGTGACTTGTACAGGGTGTGCCCAGTCCTTCAACCTAGGCCAGCTGGGAAAGGCTCTGCAGCTGTAAGTTGGATGGATTAATTTGTCAGCAGGCTATCCTTTGTGAAATTAGGACGTTCAAAACAAATAGGAATTTGTGTCAATGCCAATGCATTCTCATCTCAGGGCCTCAAATACTACCATTCTTTTAGATACTAATGGCATTGCAGAGATATTTGGGACTGAGATGGCTGTCCTTGTTTAAATGAAGACAAACACAAACCGTACAACCTACAGGCCAAAGGTAGGAACCCTCCAAAAAGGCTTTTTCCCCAGATACATACAAAAGTTGCAAAGTGTTTATAAGATGTTTCCAAATGATGTGGACAGAACATAAGTTGAGTCCTTGAAAAATGACATAGTTTCAGATATCCTGGTCCAAAATTCTTGAACTCATGACATAACCTTAAAACATGGACTGAGTGACTGTCCTTAGACTTGCATTGCCAGCAAATCGATGGTATTAATAGCCATCCAGCAATAACAGTTTAATGTGTAACTGACTGTTAATGTTAATGCCATTTAAAAAAAGTTGATTGAAAAAAGTTTTGTTGTTAGGGAGCTCTTGGCTCGTGTGGCAAATCTCTTGCTGATGTTCCATGGTCAGTAAAGCACTTGCCCCTTTGCATGATGTTCCCGGAAGGAAGCTTAATTACTGTGACAATAAACACTCTCAAATCACAAGATGGCTCAACAAGGTTAAGCAATTGAAGTATTTAGGCTGTTACGTCACCTTTTAAATTAGGGAACTTTGCCCCAAGGAAAGGCTCACCATAGAAACAATATGTTTCGGCTGGATGGCCTCTTGCGTCAGTGTCTGACTCAGCGAGCTCAAATAAGGATATCCTACTTAAACTGGAAAACAATCGTTTTCTCCAAAGGACCTCAGAGCTTAATTGTTAAGCTGATATGTGTGTGTGTGTTTTCATGCTTCCATGTGAACAAGTTTGAACAAGCAAATGACTGATTGTGAAAAGTATTAACAGTGGGTGAAAAGCAGGATGTGCAACTTAAAAATACTGGCTCTATGCTGATGTGTTTCTTGGTGATTCAAAAGGCATTTTCCCTGGGAGAAATCTTTGTTTCTTACATTACACACTGCTGTATTTTACATCTCCCACAATAGTAATATTATGTTTTTTACCTTCAAAACAAGTCAAATAAATTATTTTTGCACAGCATTGTACGTAGCAAGCTTAAAAATCAGATACAGTATAACTCAAAACAACCTGGTGTCTATTACAAAACAGACCAAAGCTTTGCCCCTTCCCTGAAACAATAAATCCCTGAATGTTCCTTCAATTTCCTGGAATCTTCCCTCAGTTACTTTAGTAAGTTTCCCCTGTCTGCTAGACGGAGCGTTCTTGTTGGACTGTGATTTTTGCGTCACAGTGGGGCACTTCCAGGTAGCAACAGAGTTTGAGTGATATTACCAAAGAGACCACTCTCTGATTCTTCAGCGATGAAAATGGAAGATTCCATGTGTGTTTGACGCTGCTGTAAAAGCTGCAATGTGCACATAATACTGAGCCAAAACAGGAAGCATGACTGGCTGATGTAGCCGTCATTTATGGAATAGTTTCCATTATGTGAATTTATCTTCCAGCTCATCTTTCTTTCCAGCAAGGAGTTTTTTTTGTTTTTTTTATTACTATTTAAAAAAAATGTTTAATGTTTCTTTGTATGGTCGAGAGCAGCTTATAAGCTAGAGTGAAAATGTAATTCTACTTTATTTATTATTTAGAAAAGATTAAAGTAATTTTAAATATCTTGCAGTTAATGGGGATGACTCAGCTAAAACTGTTTTACAGCATAAAAACCATGATCACATTACAGTACGAAATAATACGAAAACAATCCACAGAAATAAGACATACGCATCACACATACACATAATGGGTGAAATAAGTGGAGCAATTTATTGAGGCAAAACAGAGTTTTTATAATTGTCATGGTCCCTGGGTCTTGGACCCAGGGTTTTGAGTTTAGTTTATTTTTGTATTATGAGAGATTGATGCTTATGTTTTGGAGTGCCTTTGAGTTTACATTTCTGTATTCTTAGAGTGTCTTGGGTTTTGTATTCAGATTTTTGTTTTATGAAGGGATTCATGTTCTTAGTTTCTTAGTCTTAGGTTCTGATATTAGTTTTGAGCTCTGGTTCTATTTATGTTCTCTCTCTCTTCCCCGTTAGTCATGTCCAGGTTTACTTACCCTGTCTCATCAGTGTTATTCTGTTCAGGTGTGTCTTTCAGGTGTGTCCTCTCCCTGCCTGGTTCCCACCTGTTTCCCATCCTCTCGTTACCCTGTATTGTATTTAGTATCTCAGTCTGCCTTTGCTCCTCGTCCAGTCCTCCGTCATGGTGTGTGTTCTCGTCTCATCTTGTCATAGTCAGTCTGTTCCCAGTCAGTTCTGGTTTTTTTTGTCATGCTCCAGGTTTTGTTCTTGCTTTTGTTTTTGTCACCTTTTGTCCAGCGCCCATTAAAGCTGTGATTTTAAGTTCAAGTCCATCTGTGAGTCCTGCGTTTGGGTCCTAGTCTATCTGCCACACACTTCCAGTTCCTTGGTAATAATTCTAATGAGCTTGAAAGTCAATATTTGGTATGGGCACCTTAATTCTTCAACTCTGAACACTCTTAGGGAAGCTTTCTTGTAGTTAGTAGTAAGTAGTCTTCAGGAATAGTTCTCCAGGCTTCTTTAAAGACATTCCACTGAGACCATTTCTAATGAGGCTTCTATGAACAGTAGATGGATCAACTGAAGGGCCAGATGCATCTCTCAGGTCCTGTCTCAGGTCTTTGCTGAATGTTGTCCTATTTCTTAAGGATGTGACTTTCAGATACTGTTCATCTGTTTTTTTAGTCCTGTCACTTCTTCTTTTGTCTTTCGCTTGTCCAGTTTCCTCAAATTTTAAGGACACATTGCACACCAATGTGGCATTTTTTGTAAATTCAACAAAAGAAATGGGAATAAATTGTGTTGTTGCAACAGGCTGCTAGAAACAAAGTGCCTAAACATATAAATTAAAATTGTTTGTTAAGTTGTCTGGTATGTGTAGACAACACTGGTTCATCTCTTGGGTTATGTGCTCTTTTTATGCTTGAATGATTCATAGGTCAGCATTAAGTGGCTGAAAATGAGTGAAAAAGTAGCCAATGTCCAAAGAAAAAAATTTGAAAAACTTTCAGAAAGCCTGGAGAACTATCGCTCAAGACCACTTTTAAAAATGACAAGAAAGTCTCCTTGGAAGCAAAACATAAAGAAATCAGGGGTGGCTCAATACTTTTGCACAGCACTGTAGAATTGGATTTGGTAGTGCAGTCCTGTCTTGGGTCTTTGAAGCAGAGCAGTACACTTTGGAGAGGAGTTATTTGAATCATTTAATCATTTACAGCTAACAATCAAAGCTGATTTACTTAATGCAGACCTGCATTCAATGCAGACCTTAACCACGAATATACTGTTTGCATAGAAATTAGATTTATTAAAGCCTTATTCTTATTTAATTTTTGATTTAAATTAACTGAAAATATATTTTAGTCTCAAAGTGTAGTGTGTACTTTTTTTTTTTTTTTTTTTTTTTTTTTTTTTTTTGGGAATTTTTTTTTTTTTTTTTTTTTTTGGTTTTATCTTG
>VUQS01029084.1:0-14698 GCA_015108495.1 Heterochromis multidens | reverse complement strand
TTGTCCTTCTTGTTGGGAAATGTGGTGAATTGCTGTTGCCGTGGGATACACCTGAACGTAGACATCTCGCACTCCTATACACAAAGCAGTAATCATCATCATCCTGGCTACAGAGGGAGAGTAATACTCACTCCTCAGACATGCACACACTATTCTGTAAGCAAATCCACATCATTACCACAAACTGAGAAGTTGAAGTTTTCTAATGCGTCACAGAGGCTTTTGCACACATCCTTTGACACACTCTAGAAATACATATACATATTATACATGGATCATCATACAATTAGCACTGGAGCCTGGCACTTCTGCAGGAACAGCACCCTCTTCCAGTGCTATCTAATTTTTATTTACATGCATTCATGGGCACTGAATGCACGTAAATGCTTGAAGAACACACAGACACACTCCAACCCACTGATTAGACATAGACCTTTCTACCCAGATACTGTAGTCCTCAAGATCAATCACAAATATTTATTTTCATGCATCCTTTGTTAGCTGTCTTTTAGTTTCCCTAGATGGTTAAAGATTAGTTTTAATTAGATGACCCATCCCAAAATCTATATTATGCTTTTTATTTCCAAATAATGTTGTATAATTGTTTTTTTAAAAAAAACAAGTGAATAATTATCATGATGGTCTGTTTCATTTGCACAGCTGAATTAGCATAGAAACAAAAAGTAGCTTTGAGTACCTGAAAGTTTATAATAGAAGGCAATGGGTGGAAAATTGGTATTTTTTAAATTTATGAGCCTGATGCAAAACCTGCGTAAATGTATTAGCATAAATATCCGCTTATTTGTCAGTTGCCCCCTACATGCCCTACATCTGTCAAGTTTTTAAGAGCAGTATACCAAAGTGGGATAGCAGAAGTGTATCTGCATAGTAACAAGGCCTGCTCAAGCATGGGGAATAATGGTGTTTGTGTGTGTGCGCTTGGTGTGATGGCTGTCTGGTGCAGAGACTACAGACCGCAGGGGGTCTATTCCTCTTCACTGGGCACAGAAATACAGTGTAAACAACTACACCAATCAGCCAATCAGACAACACGCTGTGGTGACCACCCATGCCCTGACAGTAACCTCACCAACACACATACACTCAGTCAGAATGGATGTTAGGATACACATACATTGTCACGCACATATTCACACAAAGCAAAGCATGAAGTGCTAGAGTACATAAGGCAGAGGCTTCTATGACACTATCTGACCCCATTTCAGTGTGAGTGTGTGTGTCTGAAGTGGGGGAGCCTACAGACAGACATACATTAGTGATGGAGCTGGGTCTGGGGTTTCACACAACCAATGTCAATCGTGCACACACATAATTTTAAAGAAATATCACAGTACACAGTATTAATCGCTACCTGGGATTTGTAGCATGTATGACATTATGAACTTCAGGAAATACAGCCTGAAAAATTCCAGCAAGAGCCTGTTATGATATTTGTCCTTGTGTCAGTTCTTGTTTGCTTCTTTTTCCTTCCTCTGGAAGGAAGCCACGATGAAGTCCCTGTGCGAACCACAGGATCACATTGCCCTCCATTGTCCTTGTCTGCTGAAGGGAAAATGAGAAGAAGCATCCCGTCCTGACAAAAGACAAATTAACTAGTAATCAAAGATTGTGACAGAAATGTATGGGTCTTATGGGTGCTGTTAAAGAATGTGCAGAGGTGATGTAAAGGACAACCTGCAGTTCTCAAACTTTTTGTCTCAGTCATTATGTGGGAGTCATTCTGAGCATGTTGATGTAAACCTCACTTAACCCTGCACATCTGAAGTATTTTCATGGTAAAACAATCATTTCCAGTTCCATTGCAGTATTGGGTAGCAGCTGATACATGTTAATTCATAATCATGTTTTTTCAGTGCTTTTCACTGTGTGTCTCCCATTGACCTCAGAAAAGTAGGATATTTTTGTTTTCTTCATTAATACATAAAAGGATCAAACTTGTGAGAGTTGCTGAATGAATAATCTTGAACTTTTCCAAGGGGGTATTTTTAAGTTAAAACCAGAAATGTTGTCACACTAGCAAGCCAATAACACAATGTAGTTTCAGTTTAGGTAAGGATGGATGTTCAACCATCCATACATTTTCGTTCCAGCCAACAGACAACAGACAACCATTCACACTCACATTCACACAAAAAAAAAGAAAAGAAAAAGAGGGCCCTATAACCCCATGCATGTTTTTGGACTGTGGGAGGAAGCCAGAGTATCCAGAGAGAACCCATGTAAGCACGTGGTTCAGTGGTTAGAACAGTTGCCGGACAGGAAGAAGGCCCTGGGTTTGAATCCAATGTCTTAATTACTGAATAACTGAAATTTTTTATGAAGACATTTAAGAATTCTATGATGTTTGTTTCTTGTTAGAAACAGGCAAAAAGATGTTTGCCATAAAAATATTTACAACCAACCCATGTGGCTGTATTACTCCATATGTGCTTATGATTTAGTACACTGTTGTAGTAAAGGCAGCACTGGGACAAAAGATCTCAGGGTCAGATGCATTTTCATTTTACATCACATTTATACTAGACACAATGAAGAGATTGATTCTTGTGTTCTGATACATGCATAAATAACAGCAAAGGTACATCATCTATGAGCCTCACAACAGCAGGGACAGTCATGCACACATGTAGGAGTGCAGACAGGGGCCAATACATCTTCATAAATTGCACATACCACTTTAAATTTATAGAATGTATTGAATGGACTTCTTTTAACCTTTTCAATATTCATGATGATGACGCTAACAAGAGAAAAAGGGGGCCCAAGTTAAATAAGAATAGAATAGAATAGAATAGAATAGCCCTTTATTGTCATTGTACAAGTACAGCGAAATTTTGGGTGCTCTACCCAACTACTGTACAGAAATAGCAACAGAATAAATAAACAAGACAAGAGAAATATATATACAAGGTAAGAGAATAAAAACAAGGTAAGAGAATAAGACACACACTTAAATGCACTATAGTAGGTATGTTTATGACAAGATATTCATTCTTGGTTTTAATTTCCAAGTGAAATGTTATTTAAGCTATCGATGGCTCAGTATTACATTTCATTGTACTCCGTGGACAAATTCGGGGTACTACCGATGGTGCAGCTTCTCCACCATGGGTAGTAGGATTAAGAAACAAAATCCAGGCATGCTGAGTTGAGAGTATTTAAATCTTCTTGCACTCCAGACAGAGGATGAGCAAAGGTGTGGGTGCAGTCAGGCTAAAGATGGGATTGTCTTTTAGGACACGCTCACTGAATCCACAAAAACACAGTCTGGGAGGCTGTGAGCCCCTTGGGGTATTGTGTGTGAGTATACTGCATCCATCTGGCCCATCATTCCTTTCCCCCACCATCTCATCTCCTCCCCTGTTTCCCTCCTTTCATCTCCAGGTGGGCCTACTACAGCCCACTGCATGCATGTATTAGTGCTTTCTTGAAGTGAGGCGACCTTCGGACGCCCTTTAGTTTCCATAGCAGCGAGCGGGCAAGTCATGTAACATTAACATTCGCAGAGCTTGAGCAGCGGCCTGATCAAAGCTCCATTGATTTTGTGTCCCACATTCATTCAAAATGCCCACCACCTACAATTAGAAAGAAGCAAGGCATCTTTCTTTCCAACTAAAATGGGACTTGTAAATTAAATTAAATCAGATGAAAGATGAATGGATGGATATGTAAACGCTTAGATTTAAAATTTCCTTTTCTCTTTTGAAGGAGTAAAATAAAAATGTGATAAAATGATTTTGCTCTATTATTTTTTTCTTGCTAGATTTATTGAAATTGTGACCCACACAGCACATATGGTTTTCTTCAAAACAGACGTGTTTAACTAAATTGTTACATCACTTACAATGTGCAAATTCAAAATGATAAACAAATAAAACAATAAATTCACAGTATTGCCTGCTAGAAAACAACTAACATCTGTCATCTCTGTGCAACTAACCATTTGAAGTTGTTTTCTATGTTTGTTGTTGTTTAATAATCCTCAGTATTTTTTTTTTTACAGAGATTGTATTTAACTTTTTAAGGTTCTTCAAAAGTTCAAAATACTCCTATTTTTGCTTTAGCCTGGCTTGAAAGTAGGTAACCCTTACCATTTAATACTTACATTTTAAAACATGTTAAAAGTCATCTGATCCTTAGCAGGTCTTACAATAAGCTAAATACAACCTCCGATGAACAACAGCACATGACATTTTACACCGTGTCACTATTTAACAAAAAGTAAGTCAAAATGCAGAAGCAGCATGTGAAAAAAAACTAACTAAACTATTATAGCTTCCATAGGAATTAAGAGAATAAGTAGCAGTCAGGTACTGATAATCAAACGCACTTGATTAATTGATCTGATCATCAACAAATGTGATCACCTCTATAAAAGCAGACATTTTGGCAGTTTGCTGGTTTGGCCTTTTCAGGAGTGTGTTAACACAACCCCAAGGAGAAAATCATCAACAATGATCTTAGAGAAACAATTGTTACTGCTCTTTGATCTGGGAAGGGTTATAAGACCATTTCCAAGCAATCTGAAGTCCATCATTCTAGAGTGAGAAATATTATTTACAAGTGGAAAACATTCAAGACAGCTGTCAGTCTTCCTAGGAGTGGACGTCCCAGCAAGTTCACCCCAAGGTCAGAATGTGCAATGCTCAGAGAAAACCAAGAGCTCAGACTCTACAGGTCTCAGTTAGCATATTAAATGTTAAAGTTTTTAAAGTACAATTTAAAAAAAAATTCTTCCACAATGATATGAAAGACTGACAGTCATACAGAAAACAATTATTCCAAGTTATTGCTGCTAAAGGTGGTTCTACAAGCTACTGAATCATAGGGTACTCTTAGTTTTGTGAAAAAAAAAATGTTTTTCAAAACTTTTAAAGTGGTGGATGATCATATTAAACATGCCAAAGTATCAAATAATGAGCTTAATATATGTACAACTAATCCCTGTAAGCTAAAAACTCATGCTTAAGACTGCTCTAAACTCTCTGTTTCATACATTTTTTTTCTACTCTTGGCTCTGTATGATGTCAGTAAGCATAGATATCATCTTAGGCACACAGCTCTGGCTATATGCAGAGCAGCCCTATCCATCTGATATTCAAACCTTCTGTTTGTGAGGGGCAGCCAATTAGCAGATAGCTGAGTTAAAGGGAAAGGAGCTACACCAGTTTGTTTCAGACAGAGGATGAACTGAAGCACTGCATGAAGGCCCAGTGCAAGATAACTAAGGATTATTTTGAACTGTGAATCATGCAATGCTACTCTAGTATCGTCATGGAGCTGAAAATGAGCATAATGAATATTGTTATGTGGGTGAACAAAAGATTACTCAAAGAACTGCTTGAAACTTTGGGAGCATTTTGACTCTATGTATAGCAAAGACTGCCTCAACTAGACTAATTTTCATCAGTCAAATACATCATTACACATTCTTAAAACTTTAATTTCTTTAAACTTAGTATGTTAGTATTGCTATTGTGAGCATGTTAACATACTGATATCATTTTGATTAAATAATGACAGCAAACACAGTTTGTAGGATATCCCCTGAGTAAATATGGCATTCATTTATTGATTGATTTTTTTTTTTTTAAAGCGTCCTTCATCTTGGCAAAACACAGTTAGGAATAATTTCCCCAATGACACAGAGGCTGTTGGTGATTGTGAGGTACAGAAATGGAGAAATCTCCCTAGAGACTCATTGGTGCACTGATTTGTGTTTTAAAAGAAGCCTATAAGGGAACAGCAGAGCTGGCTAAGGTAGATTAACAGAAATTCATAATGTCGGGATGATGAGTTCTCATTTAGTATATGGAACTGATTGCCCATAATATATTGAAACATTAATCCCCAGTCACACACACACACAAAGTATCAGTGTTTGTTGTTCAGAAGCATGGTGAGATTATTTGTGTGGGTAGTCAGGGATCAGTCAGACAGTAGAGACAGATAAGTAGATATAGATACAGGATCAACACATGCTGACACACACACACACACACACACACACACTCAAATACACACATACAGTGGATTTAAGAGGTGATGGCTTACTGCCCTTTGCCCTTTAAGCTGAGACAGGATTACATTTGATGATGGAATGGGTAAAGTTATGTACAGGCTAAATATTTGGAGAAGCTTGTCATTTGCATATTGAGAGAAGGCAGTAAAAACAGCAATGACAGAAAAAACAAAAACAAAGGACAAATAAAGACTCAGTAAAAAGCTCCAGAGAGGGTTCTGTCTTTTTCCTGGTTATCCGCTGTCTAGTCTCTCATTTAGCTCCTGGGTTAGGATTTAGCATAATCAATTACAAAATGAACCCCCCTCCTCCTCCTGCCTTCTCTTTCTCTCCTTTGCCCTCATCCTCCTTGTCTGCCTCGATCCATCCCCTACTTTATTTCAGCTTTTCAGCGCAGATGATTGAATGTCAGCCTCTTTTCATGCGTGTGCATCTGCACACAGGAAGAATATAGAGACATTGTGACATTTCAGCTCCCCTTTGTCCCTGGGCCGCTGCGAGACACCGATAAAAGACGCAACAAGCTCAGTCACAGATCAACCTTTCAGGGCTGGAAGAGGAGGAGGGATGAAAGGGGGAGGAAAAAAAGCTTCAAAAGCTTGGTGACGTGCAGCAGGAAAAAAGAGGGGAAAAGACGAGGACATGAGTGGGATGCAGTGATGTAATAAAGAAAGGGCTGTTGGATTGCGGTTGACAGTGAAAGGAGCGTGTCTATAGCTTCTTCTCTTTGAATGTTCTTTTTGAGGTGCAGGGACAGGTGTATCTGGTTGCATATGCAATATAAAGCAGACAGAGTGGATTCTGAGATGAGTACTTGTTGTTTGTGTCTCGATTGTGGCTTCCTTAACCTTTTGCGATGTTGCAAAGCCTAGCTCACCATACGGACAGAGCTCGAGGCCTTTGCATGAGCATGAATAATGCAATAATCAGTCACAACCACTTGGTTTTCTCCCTCTGTCAGTCTGCTTACTACTTCAGGGAATGGGACAAAATGTTCATGTAGACAACACAAAAATCACTGACTTTAATGATTTCAGTCTTCCTTTACTCTGAGTTTAAGTTTATACATTTTAACCAAATGTTAAAATGTATAAACTTAAAGTACTGCTTCGACCGCTGCAATTGTGAATGCATAATCAACATTATATGCCACTTTCTGTTTTAGTAAGGGAAAAGAAAAGATCCATTGGTTGTTTGAGGTGAATGAACAATAAATGAGTCCAGTAAGATGTTGAGGGATCGGATGTATGGGTTATATATTAAGCTTTATTAAGTGATACTTTTTTCCAATCTAGTCACCTTTCAGTTATCATTTTTGTTCTGTAATAGTTGTTTAAATGCACACCCTCTACTTGTCACAAGTCTTAGCTGAGGCATAATTGCATATTTCAGGGATCTTAACATCATTACTTTAGTATTTGTCTATTGTATCTTACATTTGAAGAAAAGGTTAGAAAGGTCAGTCTCGCTCTGTCTCTTAAGTGGTGATAAAAGGAGAATAAGGGAAATAAATCTTGCTGGACTTGGATTTGAACTTGGTATATAGGTGTCACTGCCATAGACATTCAGGATTTAAACTAAGAATAAAGTCATTTCAGCATACATTAACTTAAAACTTCTTCCAAAAACAAAACAGTGCATTGTTCTGATTCCAAAAAGAAAAGGCCAATTATCCTTGAGTTAACTACTCAAAATTAGGACTATCTGTAAGATATATTTAAAAAAAAAAAAATCCAGTATGATTGTGAGATTTCTGGGAAGGACAGGGTGTGACACTGGACTAGGAGAAGCTGTGAAACATTGCTGGGTAAAGGGACATCTGCACTGACCTGCTTAGCCTGCTGCCACTACGACCCGGGTCTGGATGAAATGGACAGATGGATAAACTCTCATAAAGCAGTTTAACTTTATCTGTTTTTCCAAACACACTGTACACTTGAAGAGATTTCTAAAATTGCAGTGCCTCTACAACTGAATGAAGATTTTTATATTTCATGTTATAAGTCATTCTATCAAACTCTGTATCATTTCATCCAAATGATGGATGTCTCTGCTTTAGTGAATGCCACATAAACTGCATATTGAAAATGGTCAGCCATTTTCTACAAAACGCATTAATCTTTGGTTATTATGGATGAAAAGTGGTCTCTTAATCACTGATATCATCTGACTGGCTGTAAGCGTTGAATATGTGGGGCAATTTAGGGTGGCACAGTGAGAGAGGAGATGTCTATGAATTGTAGGGTGCAGCATAAACAGCAGCCTGATGCAACGTACTGTAATCACAAAACTGTCAGGCACACGCTTTAAAAGCTGTGTGTGTGTCTGTGTGTTCATGCAGAAGGAGATTATAAATAGCGAGAAAGTCCATTAGGTGTAAGCAATATGGATGAACCTGAACTAATCAGAGGCAGTGTGTTTTTTCAGTATATGAACTTGTGTAACAGACAGTAATTAAAGCAATTAACACAGCCGCACAAGAGTGACATCTGTGGCTTGTCTGGCCATACAGTTGGCAGCAGCTTCTACAAAATGACTGGTGACATGATGAAAAATGGGCAATAAAATGGATACTGTTGCATTTAAATGGCGTGTCGGAGTGCCTTTTGACAAAAATTTTTATTTTAGTCAAATGCCAAATTTGACAAATTCTTTTGAAACTCAAGCTTCAAATGTCTTGTGTGTTATGAGTGTAGATTTTATCACCATTCTTATCTGAATGACAATGCTGAAACATGAGTTTTTAAACAAATCTCTTAGCTTAGAAGGACCAACGGGGCTTAGCAGCTGCAATTGAGGATAGGCAAGTAGAACTTAAGGTCTTTTCTGTGAAATGTCTATCTGCTGCATGAACACAGTCTCATCTCAGGACGTCTGGTATTGCTGTTCTGTGAGATCTGTTCTTGCTCGTTTGGTTTAACTAGTAAAAACTAGTAAAAAAAAGACAAAACAAAAAGATTTTAAAATACATACCCTCACCACATTAACCCTGCAACATTGTTTCATTAACCTTTCAACCTTGTTCAAAAATAAGACTTACCCAGTTACTACACTCAAAAGCTGGGTCTGTGCCAGGAAACCAACTAGTTTAAATAAACTCTACCAATTCTGCCAAGAAGAGTAAGAAATAACCAGACAGTATTATGCCAGAAGCTTGCTAATGGCTACCAAAAGCATCTGGTTGAAGTGCAACTTGCTAAGGGACATCATTAAAAGCCCAAAATTACCATGACATTCATGCCAATGAGTGGAAACGTATGAGCACAACTGTACCTGCAAACCTATTTGTTTGCTTACCCTGTCTGTCCTCCATGCTGCAGATCTCTTCTTGGTGCATCTTCTGGAACCCTGCCTATCTCATGCCTGTCTGGAGAGTCTTACCCAAGACTAGAGCTTACCCACCTTTGAGATGAACCTGTGGAGAATTCTGGAAACTTACCTGAGAGCTGAGCTAATCAAAGAGTTGAACTTTAGGTGCTGATTACTGACCCTGTGAGAATACTTGTGAATATGTGTTGAGCCTGCAGGACTTTGCAGAACCCACCTGAGGCTGTTTCTGAAAAGACTGAACTCTTACCTTGAGAAAAGAGAAGTTTGAGTTATTATCCAGTGCAATTTTCTTACTTGACATGCTTACATAATAATTAAATAAATCTGTCAACCTTTTCCAGTGTAGGTGCATTTTGAGTCATTTGGAAAACAAAGTTCAACATCCATAACACGATGTGTAACAGCAGTGACACCAAAGCACACTTTGTGCATACAAGACACACAAGGTGTTGACAAAAAGACAATATTTGATGCCATTGGAATAAGAAGGGGCTAGCAGTATCTAGAATTGTGGCTTATGAGAGCAGTAAATATTAACCATATACATGAAACTCTGAGTAGTTAAAACAAAGCAATGAGCTGAAAACACTAAGATTTCATACTGCTGCGAGGAACTGCAGACTTGGATGAGCTCCTTGAAACTAGCAACCCTTTCAACATTAGGCAGTGCTGTTTCATCCATTGTTAAGTTTAAGCTTTTTTTGTATGTGTTATTATTACATTTTAAACTTGAAAACAATTGTTTCATGAGCAACTTTAAGCCAGTTTGGGCTGAAGTGAATTGTCTTTCCTATTGTCTCTCTCTGTGTGATGCTTAGCTGTTTACAGTACGAAGCAACTGCTGCTGTGTTCAGTATTATGTAATGCAGACTCTAATGGGGGCTGCCATTTGATGTGCTTATGTAAACAGCTCTCCTGCCGTTCTTTTGGTGACTCATTCCTGCCCAAACCTGCGCTTTGTGGGTGGCTCTGTGTTATCTAGTGTGTTCTTATGTCATGATTGGACCTCAGATGACGCTCACGCAAACTTGCAATCACTGCACCACTAACTGCCCCCATGTAACCATAACACAACAGATGCACATATGCACACACATACAGACACCCTTGACCTTTCACAGCACTCTGTAATTGGTTTTTCAGGGAGAGATGGAGCATTAAAATGCATTCAAGAGCAAGGCAAGGTCAGCTTATATTTCCTTTTGATACGTGAAACTCATTATCCTAGGAAAAGAATATGTTTCTCACCCCTTTGTTACCCCTGCTGTGTTCATGTAACTCTTCCTTTGAGCTGAGGGAGGTGATTGTGGCCTCACGAAGAGGTGACATGGCTGAAGGAGTTATATGGTGGGTGGAGGGCTCACGTTAACAGAAGCTGACAATCTCCTTGGGCTAAAAGGCTGCTTTTTAAGGTATAGCGGCTGAGTGAAACAATAGAAAGGAGACACACCCTTTTAGTTCTTTTTTTTTTTTTTTTTGCTAACAGGATACAACATTGTTGGCTCCATCAGTCTGTTAAAGTGACAGCATTCTGTCATGCAGATATTACATTAATGTTTCTCACAGCTTCATTCAGACCTGCACGACAGTGATGAAGGGAGCGCCAGGAGTCTGAACAGTACGTCATGTACATGTTTTTTCCTGGAAAAGAGTGAACTGTTGGTGGGTGATTGTGCACGTAAGCACAACTGGTACACAAATAGTTTTATCAGTGAGTCTGTGTTATCAGCTGTACATCTTCTTACTATTTAAAAACAGGCCATTGGACCATTTAATAAACTAGCATGTATTTTATGCTGGATTAAATTAAACCCCACTTTCGAATAATGGGTTAAGGATATTTGTGGATGGATATTTGTGTCTCAGTTCTGGTGATTTTCCTTTGGGGTGAGGTCAAAAACTATTTGCTGTTTTCAAGGGGATTTTTTTGTCTCTAGTCATGTTTGGTCATTCTCCAAAGCAATCATGTTGTTAGTATTTTGAGCAACTCATAGACAGCAGGCATCAGTTATTGAAACTGAATGCAGTTCAGGCTTTTGCTAAATTAAAAGTGAGCAGCTATGCAGCTAACATGTTCAGTTACTGGAAAGAAGTGTATGTGTAAAAGAAGCTACTGTAGCATTAAAGCCTTCAGGAAGGATTCCTGGTAAAAATCATGTGATACTCATTAGAGGAGGTATTGTTTGTATTGTTTTCAACAGCATCTTTTCCTTACTGGGTCAATTGTTGTTTGCTCTGTCTGCATTTTCTTTAGTTTAACCATGCACAAAAGAGTCATTTTACAATGTGCCAATATTAAACAAATTCTCTGAAGTGGAAAGTGAAAATGAAAATTTTTGAGACAAAAGTACATCATGAGGCTGTATCAGGCTTTAAATAACATCCCCACAGTTAAGGCCTGGTCACATCCAGAAAGCAGCAAATAAAACCCTTATTTTCAAAAATTTCCTTGTATAACAATTTCAGAATAGTTACTCAATGTAAAATTGCAAAGACTTTGAATATCTGATTCTCTGCAGTACATAACATCATCAAAAGAGTCAGAGAATCTGGAGAAATCTCTGTCTGCAAAGGACAAGGCTGAAAATCAGTATTGGATGCCCATGATCTTTGGGCCCTCAGGTGGCACTGCATTAAAAGCAGGTATGATTCTGTTGTGGAAATCACTGCATGTGCCAGGAACACTTCCAGAAATCACTGTCTGTGAACACAGTTCACTGTGCCATCCACAAATTCAGGTTAAAGCTCTACAATGCAAAGAAGAAGCCATATGTGAACATGATCCAGAAATGCTGCTGTCTTCTCTGGGCCAAAGCTCATTTAAAATGGACTGAAGCAAAGTGGAAAACTTCTGTGGTGAGAAGAATCAAAATTGGAATTACTTTTTGGAAAACATGGACGCCGCATCCTCTGGACTAAAGAGGAGAGCGACAATTTGGCTTGTTATCAGTGCTCAGTTCAAAAGCCTGCATCATGGTATGGTGGTACATCACTGCCTATGGAATTGTCAGTTTGCACATCTGGAAAGGCACGATCAGTTCTAGGAAGATATATACAGGTTTTAGAGCAACTTATGCTCCTATCCAGTCTTTTTCAGGGAAGGCCTTGCATATTTCAGCAAGACAATGCTAAACTGCATACTGCATCTATTACAACAGCATGGCTTTGTAGTTTAAGAGTCCAGGTGCTGAACAAACCTTTCATCAATTGAAAACATTTGGTGCATCATGAAATTAAAAATAAGACAAAGAAGACCTTGTACTGTTGAGCAGCTAGCTCCTATGTCAGTAAAGAATGGGACAACATTCGTCTGCCAAACGTTCAGCAGCTGGTCTCCTCAGTTCCCAGACATTTACAAACTGTTGTTAAAAGAAGACAGGATGATACATAATAGTAAACATGGTCTTGTCCCAACTTTTTGAGACATTTTGCTGCCATCAAATTCAAAATGACAAACTGAATGTTTCTTAAAATGGTACATTTTCTCAGTTTAAACATTTGATATGTTTTCTGTGTTCTGTGGTGTATTTATGAGACCTGCAAATCCTTGCATTCTGTTTTCATTTACATTTAACACAGCAGCTTTTTCAGAATTGGGTTTTTATATTACAGAAAAATAGCACAAAACAGCACAAAAAATCAAATTCAGTTTTCCTTACTCTTAGCTGGGCTTATTTACATGTCAAATTTTCATTCCTCACAGATATTATACAGTTTTTTAGATTTTTTTTTAAGCTTTGAGGTCAGATAGGGTTTAATTTTTTTCTAAATTTGTAAATTAAATGTAATTTAATTGTTTGTGCTAGTTTGTACGATACTTGTTTCCTCCATATTACACAGTCTATTTGCATTTGTTTTAGAGCTTTTGATCACATCCCATGGTTTTCATTAGAGTTGGCTCAGTGGAAGCAGAGATGCTCTTCCTATCCTTCTGAACATTTAGGACATATTATCCCTTTGCCTCAGACCATGTTTGCTTGTTTGCGGAGAGTTTTTATTTTTTATGCATATCTTGAATATAAATTTGATACATTGAGCTGAAACCCACAAGATATTCCAGTAAATTAGTACACAATATTTAAACTTGCCCTTCTCCCTATTTCATTTAATTTACCAGCTGATGTGTATTCCCAGCATTGCCTTCTTGCAAAAACTGCAACATGCCTAGAGATATATGAGCGAGATAACAGTAACCACTGACATAGAGTAATTACAGGAGGACAGAATAATTAAAGGATGCACTCATCATCAATCTTGTGTGTCATTAAGATAAAATGTTGTTCCATGTGTGCAGCTTATGGTGGGTGTGCTATATGTGCAGAGGCAAGGCTCATACAAAAGATTTATCGCTATAGGTGGTGAGGGCTATATATGGTGTGGACACAGACATGCTAGATGACATAAAAGGTCACAAATGTGTACAGCAGCACAGAAACACACACACACATGAAAATTTCATCATACTTGAATAGCCTAAAATCATAGTTGCACCCTCAGGAGCATCAATTTTCAAAAGACAACACAGAATCACTCTGTATTTATGATATTCCATCATCTGCTTTTCTGCTTCCTTCCATGGAATTTATTTTTGCTTCGCAAGAGGGATTTTTGTTGTGCTTACTTGCTGTGGCATTGTCAGTGTGTGGAAAGAACAAACCAGAGCCAATCCCTGCAGAGAATGCACCTTTGAATCTGCTCTATGATTATGTATAGACGACATTTAAATTTCATCACTTGTTCCATTTCCCGTAGTCAGAGAACTTCAAGAAATATGAAAATGGACCGAAAGTAGTGTTGAAGGCATCAGCATGCAAATACTGCGCAAGCAGTGTATCACATTTGACATGTGAAAGCATTACTGCTTAACAATACAGCCATAAGCCTTTAGTCTTCTAGAATTGTGTTTGTGCTCGAATATACTAATTCAGAAGGGCCGACATAAAGCCTCCTTTGTTCTTCAAAGAAAACTGTAGAGGTTTTTGTGTGCAAGATAAGGGATTTAAAAACTATATATACACACACACACACACACACACACATATATATATAATGTGTATATATATATATGTGTGTGTGTGTGTGTGTATACATACACACACAAAAACTTTGCCTTACTCTGTTGATTTGGAATATTGCTTTTTGTTTAAATATAACAGATAAAGATATTATCTTGCACCACCACCACCATACAATCTCTGCACTAACGACAAGTATTTTCTTGTATCTCTGTGGCAATTTTGCACTGTGATGGTTCAATCTCTCAGTCAGGGGTTAAAACCCTCTATAATGGGGCCATCCATCCTCATATCAGGACTTCAGGAAAAA
>VUQS01029078.1:0-12612 GCA_015108495.1 Heterochromis multidens | reverse complement strand
CCTCGTCAGGCCAGGACTCCGCAGTCTATTCACACCTACAGGCCAGTGGCCACTCTTTCAGTGATGAGGACGTACACATCCTGGACAGGGAGGAACGCTGGTTTGAACGGGGAGTCAAGGAGGCCATTTACGTGAAAAGGGAAAGACCATCTCTGAACCGAGGAGGGGGCCTAAGGGTACATCTGTCACCATCTTACAATGCTGTGATTGCAGCCATTCCCCAATCTCTGTGAATGGTACTCATGGCCATTGATCAATGGTCATGACAATTTGCATACTAATGATCATGAAACTGACCAAATGGCCCATTGTTAGTCAGTGGTGCTGGTTTCTGTCATTATGCAATGTACTGTTTATAAGGCTGGGGAAGCCTGCAGTCAGCTGAGACTGAAGTCACCAGAAGGTGACGAAACGTTTCTCCCACTAAAAACGCCACGTCCAGATGAACAGATTCAGCTTTTTGGGATTCTTTTACCTGGATTATTGAGCATGCATCAAGAGGTAATTAACTCATCATTTTATTGGTGTTACTGTGGGAGTTTTTTTCCTTCTTTCTCCCAAATATAACTGATTACTGAACATCACTAACTGTGATGTTACTGAAAATTAGACACAGCTTTATGAAAAGTTAATAAATATAAATAATAAATCTAAAATAAAGTTGATATTTTTCAGATTTTAACCCTGTAAAGCCTGAACCATGAGATAACTGGAGTGTTTATTGAAACTTCTGGTCCCAAAAACTCATCTATCAAATATGATGCACTTAAAGGGTTAAAGGAGGACACGCTAGAAAAGGTTTGACAAAACTGGATTAACCAATAAAAAACCACTTTGAAATGGAACATCTGGAACGTGTGGGGGAACTCGCACCTGTTTGAAGAGAGCGTAGATCTTCAGTTTGACCTCGTTGCCCGGGTCTTTCTTCAGCGTCGACAGTTTGCTCTTCGCCTGCTCAAACTGCTCCACCGTCACACCTGTAAACACAATGACATCATCACCAGTAATGCTGGCTGAGCAGTTTGAGTGAAGTTCTACAGCAGCTCATGAGGGTCACTGTGAGCTTTCTGAGAGAAAAAGGAGAATGATTTTACGTTCAGTCTGAAGATTAAGAGAAAAACAGCGGAGACTCTGTGAGATTTAAGACAGTAAAATATTGTGAGATTATAAAATCACAGCAGAAATAAACATGTTTTGGCCTCTACAGATCATTTCCTCCTTCACAACTGTGTCTAATGTTTTAAGACTTAAAGTTTGAGCAGAAATGAGGCTGTGGATGATGATGGATGATGATGGATGATGATGGATGATGGATGTGGCAGCAGATACTCACCCATCATGGGAGATGCTGTGGTGTGGAACATCAGACTGGGAATGTTGGATCGGACCGAGCTGGACACAGAAGCAGAGGCTGAGTGAGATAACAGGCTGACTCATGAAACACTTTCACAGGTAACATCAGGTCACCTGACTGTGTCCGACTCACAGGGAACCTTCCCTCTAACAGGAACACAGATGAAGAACATCGTTATGGTTTCTTCATCATTTAAGAGCAGAACCTTCATCTTCAGTGTGAACATGAACTTCCACACGTTAACACACCGTGTCTGAAGCTCAGACCTTTGTTACCTTTGAACCACCTGTGAATGGATGGTGGATGAAGGTCAGCCTCATCTTCATGTCTGCGCTCTGAATCTGGAGCAAAGGTCGCGGCTACCTGCAGCTAGCACAGCTGCTTATATAACAGTATTCCTGCGCTTTAAGTGTGAGCAGCGCACCTGAAGGCCTCTGTGTGACACCCGAAGGTCTCTGTGTCACACCCGAAGGCCTCGGTGTGACACCCGAAGGCCTCGGTGTCACACCCGAAGGCCTCGGTGTCACACCCGAAGGCCTCGGTGTCACACCTGACACCCGAAGGCCTCTGTGTGACACCCGAAGGCCTCTGTGTGACACCCGAAGGTCTCTGTGTCACACCCGAAGGCCTCGGTGTGACACCCGAAGGCCTCGGTGTCACACCCGAAGGCCTTTGTGTGACACCCGAAGGTCTCTGTGTGACACCCGAAGGCCTCTGTGTCACACCCGAAGACCTCTGTGTGACACCCGAAGGCCTCTGTGTCACACCCGAAGGCCTCTGTGTCACACCCGAAGACCTCTGTGTCACACCCGAAGGCCTCTGTGTGACACCCGAAGGTCTCGGTGTGACACCTGAAGTGTGACAGGTGCTGTGAGCTCAGCAGAGACACTCAGTGCTAACAGCCGTGCTAACAGCCGTGCTAACTCTTACCTTCTACACCTCCGACCACCCGCTTCAGACCCCCCCCCACCAGCGGGCCTCCCCGGTGATACCTTCTTAATACGACAGAGCGCCAGGCAGCGGAGCACCTCAGGACGACGCCGGCCATTTAAGCGCAGATCCGGAGGCCCAAAGGTCAGAAGGACGGGCTGATGTAATAAAGGGTTAACTAGTTTAGCCACAGAGGAGCTAGTCAGCGGCTAACATATTTACATCGTTGCTCCCGCCCACTCCGTCATCTCCTGCTCTCTTATTGGTTGGTTAGCGTCTGCTAACGTTGGCATGCCCAATGATCGGAGGCTTCGAGAACAAGCTTCCGTTTTTAACCAATCGAAACGCACGCTCAGGACGTAGGCCCGCCCTTAGTGCGTGTGCGGGGCCAATCGGCGTGGGCGGCTGATTAACGCTGCGCTGGGTACGGGCCGCTCCGGGGAGACAGGATGCGGAGGCTCTGACGCTCTGTCCGCTGTCTGGATGCTGAGATCGGACCATGCCGCTGCCAAAATCTCGGAAAATCGCCGTGCTGGGCTACAGATCGGTGGGTAAGTCCTCTCCGTGATCGCACGTGCCTGAAATAACCGTGATTTCCTGAGGCGCGCTGCTGCTCTCCGTGGATGCTCGTCCTGCGGGAATATTTGGACACTCTGTCCTCTCCTGCACCACACGGACCCTCCACACTAACCTGCCTGTAACATCCTCATCCTCAGTGTCCTCAATTGGCTTCAAACGGGGATTGGGTCTCTGACAGCCAATCAGATGCTGCAGGTGCGGTCCTGATGCTGAGGGGCTGAGAGCGTCCGGACAGGTGATGCAGGAGCTTCACCTGAGACTGACACAAGATCTCCTAAACACCTGTACACATGAAAGAGTCTGTAATCAAAGCTGTGATCAATACATTTATTTATTAATAACTAAAATTGGTTGTGTTCTCATTAGAAAATAAACTCTTATCAGCTTCTTATGAATCTAATACAAACTATAATAAAATAATAAAATAATAATAAAAACTTCCATGATTTTATTTTCTTAGTAACAGAAAACAATAAGATCTCCACAGACTGTATATAAATGATGGCTGAAGTGCAGCTTTGGAGCCTCAGTTTAACCGGAGGATGGCGTGCTAAGTTATCAGCTAATGGGAGCATCACACACACAGATATCAGCTGATTAAGTAACAGCCAATCAAAATCCCAGAACTTTACTCACTAAACTGGAGCTCAGACTTCTTCACAGCAGCCAAATTATTGGTCAGATGATGTCATTAAAAAGGCTCCAACAGCACAAACACAGTCCAGAGGTCCAGTTCAGGTGAAGCCTGGCAGACAGCTAGCAGCTACAGCCGCCTGTGTCACCATCCACCTGTCAGTCAGAGAGGCCACGCCCCTAATAATGCAGACTTTAAGGTGGAATGAAGGTTATGAAAGAGGAAATTATCTCTAGAGACCAAAGCAGTTTCTGTATCAGGCTGTAAACATGTTTATTTCTGCTGTAAAGTTTTAACATGGGAGTCTATGGGGACTGACTCACTGCTGCCTCTGCTGGACGGCAGAGGAACTGCAGCTGCTGTCTGGTCTGTGTGGAAGCCTGTGAGGAAATGAGCTGTAGATCTCAGCGGAGCAGCGTCACACAGCGATCACAGTTTCTGGTTGTTTGAGCATGTGTGTGTGCTCTGTGTTTGTGTGTGTGTGTGTGTGTTTGTAGGGAAGTCTTCTCTCACCATCCAGTTTGTGGAGGGACAGTTTGTGGACTCGTACGACCCCACCATAGAGAACAGTGAGTCCAGCCGTCTTATCACAGTTTGAGTGTTTGTGTCCCGTCACACGTCTCTAACGTCCCGACTCTGCCTCAGCGTTTACAAAGACCATGACGGTGAACGGTCAGGAGTACAACCTGCAGCTGGTGGACACAGCCGGTCAGGTGAGGTGGTCTTCAGGTAACCCCTCTGTGAACGTCAGCTCCTTACACTGGAACAATGTGTGTGTCTGTCTGTCTGTACTGTGTGTGTGTTGCAGGACGAGTACTCCATCTTTCCTCAGAGTTACACCATCGATGTCGACGGTTACATCCTCATCTACTCGGTGACATCCTACAAAAGGTAATTAATAACTATTGTCTTTATTTACTGTTTGATCTATCAGTCACACCCTCACGTTGGCAAAGAGATCTGATTAGAGCATGACCTCAGCATCTGCTGGACCCGCTTCGCTGTACGACCTCCTCACGACCTGAAGATCTGCTTCATATCGTCCTTCAGTGATTGGAACAAAGTGCAATAAACAAACATTCACGACCAAGAAGAGCGACAACGTTGGTTCTGAGCTCCTGCTGAGCTGACTGATCCAGACGCTGATGAGAGCGCGTGCAGAGAGGCGATGGAGGTGCTGTTAGCTTCACACATGTAGATAAACATAAGTACCTTTAAAGTGTTGTCCAGTAACAGTTCGTGTACGCCGAGTCTGTAATGGAGCTTTCACCGCCACAGCCTGACCACTTCTGACCGGTAACGCTGACGTGCTGGGAGACAACACGCCACTCCCAGTTCAGACAGGTGTTCATGATTTCCAGGTGAACAGAGGAACTCCAGCTCCAGCAGAGAAGACAAAAACCTGCAGACCTCACATTCCTGTAGGTTTGTGTCCACCTGACCAGCTGAGGTGAGAAAGATGGTGACAGCGAGTGGCAGGAGCAGCAGAACCGGTAAAAAAAAAAAAAGCCTTTAGTTTAGGAATCTACTCACAGCGACGAGACGACCAGAGACCACAGAGAGTCAGAGACAGTCACAGACTTCAAGCAATGAAGAGCCAAATACCCACTGCGAATGTCAGGTTACCTAGGCAACCAGAGCCTGGGATGTCTTCTAGTGACAACCATCAGTTACAAAGCGATGTGTAACGAGCGAATCACTTCCTGTGTGGCCCCCCCAAGTCTTTTTTTTTAAGATTTATTTTGGGGCTTTTTTGCCTTTATTTGATAGCTCAGCAGTGAAGAGCAGACAGGAAGAGAGAGCAGAGAGCAGAGAGCTGCATTTCTGCCATACAGAGCATCCAGAGAGTATTCACAGCACTTCACTTGTTCTACATTTTGTCCTGTTACAGCCTTATTCCAAAATGGATTAAAGTCATGTTTCACCTCAGAATTCTACACACAATACTGACAAATAATGACAAAGAGAAAAAGGTTTTCTTGAAATTCTTACAAATTTATTTAAAAAAAAAACAAAAATATAATGTACATAAGTATTCACAGCCTTATGCCTCAACACTGAGCTCAGGTGCCTCCTGTTTCCACTGATCATCTGTCAGATGTTTCTGTAACTTCACTGGAGTCCACCTGTGGTAAAATCAGTTGATTGGACATGATTTGGAAAGGCATACACCTGTCTATATAAGGTCCCATAGTGATGTCAGAGCACAAACCAAGCCATGAAGTCCAAGGAAATGTCTGTAGACCTCAGAGACAGGATTGTTTGGAGGCACAGATCTGAGGAAGGGTACAGAAAAATTTCTGCAGCACTGAAGGTCCCAATGAGCACAGTGGCCTCCATCATCCGTAAATGGAAGAAGTTTGGAACCACCAGGACTCTTCCTAGAGCTGGCCGCCCGACCAATCTGAGTGATCGGGGTAGAAGGGCCTTAGTCAGGGAGGTGACCAAGAACCTGATGGTCACTCTGACAGAGCTCCAGTGTTGCTCTGTGGAGAGAGGAGAACCTTCCAGAAGGACAACCATTTCTGCAGCACTCCACCAATCAGGCCTGTATGGTCGAGTGGCCAAATGGAAACCACTCCTCAGTAAAAGGCACATGACAGCCCACCTGGAGTTTACCAAAAGGCACCTGAAGGACTCTCAGACCATGAGAAACAAAATTATCTGTAAACAAAATTATCTAACAAAAAATCCAGCATGCTGGTCCGTGGTGTCCACAGCTTCAGATAACCTTCGGGATAACCGGGATCATACTTTAATAAATGTGTGCTGAGCGGTTCTCCTTCCATTCATGCAAATGCTGCTCTGATCTTCTGTCTCTGTGCAGTTTTGAGGTGGTCAGAGCGATCCACGAGAAGCTGCTGGACATGGTGGGAAACGTCCAGTACGTACACACACACACACACACATTTGGACCTGTCTTTGAGAAAGAAACATTAAACCTGAACCCTGAAACCCAGAATCAGGCCCCTGAAAGTCTCCCAGACTGAGGAGCAGCCAACACGTCCTCATAAAGTCTAGAGGTCCTCTCAGAGACATGTAACTGTGCACACTTCTGAGGTGAAGCCTTTAGACTAAATGCTGACACAGTTTGGTTAATAAAAATGAATTTCCTGATTCTTTCTGTTGCACTGACGTATCAGTAACGCTGCCTCCTCCTGTCAGACCGAGCTCAGGGATTAACAAGCATCCTCTCTTTGTCTCTCTGCAGAGTACCAATTATTTTAGTGGGGAACAAGAAGGACTTACACATGGAGAGGTAAGACACCTTCTCTCACTGCAGCAGGCTTTACATAATGAATGTGTTTTAAAGGTTACGAGAGCAGAAAGGGCCTTTGTGTTTTTAGCTGTGAAAGGTCACAGCTGTTCACGTGTTTGTGAGAGAGGACAGGAAACACTGAAACAGGAACTCCTTCAAACCCAGATTAGTTCATCTGACCCCTCAGACTCTCACCATCAGCTCCTGAATCATTTCCTCTGAAGGTTTTCAGACCGACTCTGACAGATTTCTAAAAACAGACGGATCCAGCCTTTAGCAGAGCAGCGTTACTGCTGTCTGTAGGAAACATGTGACCACAGGGACACACTCCTGCATCTTCAGGGCTGATCCCAACCTTTAATGATCCTGAGCAGAAGCATCAGCTGGAAAATGAAGCTAGTGCTGAAGCACTAAAAGCTGCAGTTCCTCAAATGTCCAGCAGAGGCTCCAGCAGTGAGTCAGACTCTCATGTTCAAATGTCCAGCTTTACACCTCAGCTAACTGGAGTCCCTGAACTGGACCTCTGGACCGTGTTTGTGCTGTTGGAGCCTTTTGGAGCATTTTTAATGCAGTTATCTGACCAATAATATGGCTGCTGTGAGGTTCATGGTACTAACAGACCATCCAAGAAGGCTGAGCTCCAGTTTTAGGATTTTAATTGGATGGTACTAATCAGCAGGTATCTGTGTCTGTGTGATTCTCCCATCAGCTGACAACTTAGCGCTCCACCCTCTCGTCCAAATATGGTCACGTCTGGCTCCAAAAAAATAAGATTCAAAGCTTCAAAACGTCCTCACAATGCAGGCATGTCCTCACTGTGATGGTTTTAAACTGAAACTTGTCCACACAAACATAGAAAGATGAGTACACACACACACACTGCAGCAGTTTGATGTTTGCAGCTGCCATTACTGACCCAGTGTGTGTGTGCTGTAACTCTGCAGCCTCTCTGATCCAATTACAGCTGTGAGAAAAAGCTTTTACAGCAGAAAGGTGAGGAAATGTGGACCCGAGGAGGAGCTTAGGAGGAGCAAAGGATGAACGAGAGAGGAGAATGAGGAAGAGGAGGGAGGATAAACAAATGAGTGTAAAGAGGAGGAATAAATCACAGCAGTGAAGAGCGAAAAGATAGGAAAACAGGTTTTATCTGCACTGGTGGGGGTTTGCAAAGAGACTCAAAGCAGTCTCAGATATACAGTTTCTATTAGAAGGAGCATTTCATAGAAAAGACTTCCTAATTTAGACAGAAAATATCTCATAAATATGAGAGAAAAAGTTTAAAAGTCTAAGAGTTACAGAAGAAAAGCTCTAAAATATAAAGAAAATGTGTCATAATTAAAAACATCTCATAAGAGAGATTACATGAGAAAAACAAAGAAAACAGCCTCACCATGAAAAACCATCTCAAAATTTATTTTAAAAAGTCTCATAATTAAAAAAATTACAAATAAAAGTAAAAAGGTAACACAAGAAAAATTATAACAATTTAGAAAGAAAAAATCTCATAAAAACAAATTCCCATAAATATGAGAGAAAAAGTTTAATTTTGGGAAAAAATGATGGCAAAGAAAAATTCTCATAGTGACAAGAGAAAATGTCCCAATTTAAAAAGAAATAATGTGTTTTAATTCATCAGAACATGAATAAAAAAGTCTCATTACGTCACAACAAAGATTATAAAAGACTAATTCTTTTAATCTGAGTAAAAAGTCTCAGACTTCTGAGAGAAAACATCTCGTAATTTAAGAAAAGAAAATGTCTGCAGAAGTAAAAGTCTCACAGTAACACAACAACAATTTATAAAGATAAAAGTTTCATTTTCACATGACCATCATCTCCAATATGAAATTCAGGCAGACCTGAAACCACAAACTCATCAGGAGGATCATTTTCTCAGACTTCTATCCTATCAGACATGAGCATCGCCCCCTGCTGGACAGTAGAGAGAATACAGGCTTAAGGCTTCACAGTTGTTCATCTTTGACCTTCTCCCTCTCACATCGATGAGTGGATACAACAGAATTAAGCTTGTGATATTAAAGTTGGAGCGCGGGGTTAGAAAGAGGGAACCTCAGCTTTGGTAGCGTGACTGTGATTGTCATGGAACATGAAGCTCGGGTTCTTGTTGTGTTGTTGTGCAGAGTGATCAGCTTCGAGGATGGGAAAGCTCTGGCGGAGTCGTGGAACGCCGCCTTCCTCGAGTCTTCAGCCAAAGAAAACCAGGTGAGGACGCAGAAAAACGTCAGCCCGTGATGTCATTAACCGTCAGTCTGACCCACTTTCCTCTCGCCTCCTTTCAGACGGCCGTGGAGGTGTTCAGGAGGATGATCCTGGAGGTGGAGAAGATGGAGGCGGGCCAGCCGCAGGGTCGGACGCCCTGCTCTATGATGTAGCTTCTGAACCCCATCACACTCCGACCCCATCACTGTCCACTGTGGGCAGAAGAGCCCCGTTAGCATTAGCCTCCATGTTCGATTCCTGGTGAAGAGCTCCTGATCCTGAGAGTTTCTGACCACGTCAGGTAACACCTGAGAGGGCGCAGTGGGCGGGAAGCCTCAGGATCCCAGAAAAAAAGAAGTCCTGCAGACTCTGCTGATGTTTTCCAGCTGAACTGTGAACTGTAGATCTCCAGAACATCTGCACCGAGCCGGGAGCAGAACCGTGTCGCTTCATGAACACACACCTCTGGACGTGTGGTACGCAGGTTGATTTTATTCAGTTAAATACATTTATTGTGCGTTACTGTTTAGCTGCACTTACAGTAGGACTGAAGGTCTGTTAAAAGCATGAATTCTTCCCTCAGAGTCGCTATGATGGCTCATTTTAAAGAAAAGAGATTTTCAGATGGACTGATGTTGGATTTCCACCCTGATTAAAAGCCCTGGTTGGCTCATTTATGGGACAGAGAGCAGAGCGTGAAACGATGCATGGGTTTTATCTCCATCGATGATACTGAAGCTGCTACCTGAGCTCCTGTCAGCTGATCCCTCTTCTATATTAAAAAAAATACTTTTTATATGTAAAAAGGAACTTTTCTGTTTTTATGATTGTTCTCATTAAAGCTGTGTTCTATTGTTTGGCTAAAAGTCTGCTCCATGAGTCTTTACTGAGGCTGACGATGATGAAGGACATTTTGTACAAACGTAACTCGTAATCAGTGGCCTCTCTATTAGGTACACCTGCTTTAATTCTTCATGGCTCAGATTCAACAAGTTGATGGAAACATTCCTCAGAGATTTTGGTCCATGTTGACGTGACATCATCATGACATCATCACACAGCTGCTGCAGATCCATGATGACAATCTCCCGCTCCACCACATCCCAGAGGTGCTCTACTGGACTGACATCTGTGACTGTGGAGGCCGCCTGAGTGCAGTGAACTCATCGTCATGTTTAATAAACCTGAGCTTTGTGACGTGGAGCGTCAGAAGATGGACTCACTGTGGTCATAAAGGGATGGACATGGTCAGCAACAACACTCAGGTAGGCTGTGGAGTTTAAATGATGCTCAGCTGGTACTGAAAATCTCCTCCACACCATCACAGCAGCAGCAGCCTGAACACTGATACAGCAGCATGGATCCATGCTTTCATGCTGTTTACTCCAGATGCTGACCCTACCATCTGACTGTCACAGCAGAAATCCAGACTCATCACACCAGGAAATGTTTCTCCATCTTCTGTTGTCCCGTGTTGGTGAGTCTGTGTGAGCTGTAGCCTCAGTTTCCTGTTCTTTCTGACAGGAGTGGCCCAGTGTGCTCTTCTGCTGCTGTTGTGCATCAGAGATGCTCTTCTGCAGACCTCGGTTGTTACGAGTGGTTATTTGAGTTCCTGTTGCCTTCCTGTCAGCTCGAAGCAGTCTGGACATCTGACACTTTCTCCCTGAGATCTCTGCTCACTGGATATTTTCTCTTTTTCAGACCTTCTCTGTAAACTCAGAGATGTTTCTGTGAGAAAATTCCAGAAACACCATCAACCATGCCACATTCACTTAAATCACCTTTCTTCATCACTCTGATGCTCAGTTTGAACTTCAGCAGGTCGTCTTCATCATGTCTACATGCCTAAATACACTGAGCTGCTGCCCTGTGATTGGCTGATTAGACATTTGTGTTAACGAGCAGTTGCACAGGTGCAGTGTTGCTGAATCTGCTTCAGTCTGGATACATCTTTATCAGGTTAGTTGTGCAGAGGGCATTGACCTTGTTGGAGTTGCTGCCTTAGAGGCTAAACTGAGGGGACAAAAGTCAGATCGCAGTAAATACCAAAGATTAATGATGCAGGGTTACCTGACAGGTCTGTGGTTTGGAATCAAATATTTGTTTTTCACTAAATCTCTTGATGCATGCTCAATAATCCAGGTAAAAGAATCCCAAAAAGTTGAATCTGTCCAGACTGAAGAAGTTACCAGTTGGTGACGAAACGTTTCTCCCACTAAAAAACGCTACGTCCAGATGAACAGATTCAACTTTTTGGGATTTTTCACTAAATATTAAAAAGCTTATTGAGTAGCAGACTAACAGTCTAAAAGATGTTTAAGCTGCAGGCTCACATTTGAGAGGCTAGAACTGGACAGCTTTCATCTTTGTTGCCTGTTTGTTGATCATCTGATCCATTAATGGAGTTTTTGTTGCAGCCCCGCTGAGGTCATTTCCACAGTGTCCAGTCTGACCAGCAGAGGGCAGCCTGGGTCCAGGACAGCAGGACTGAACAGACTCTGACCCCGTGACCAGGAGCGCCACAGTCAGTTTATTTATTAAAAATGAGTATTTATAAGCCATACTCAGGCAAAATACTGCAGTATTATCAGGTTATAGCTGTAGGAGAAGGTTAGAATCTGATGTAGAAACAGAGGAATAAATCCTTCATTTGGTTCTTGGACATATTTCTACATATTTCTTTGCTAAAAGCTGTAAAAGATCTATGATGACGTATTTTCCATGTACTGTTCAGCCTTCTGTGAAATCAGACATCAGACAGAAACCAAACACCTGACACAGGTAGGTCCTCTGATTGGCCACCTGTGTCAGGTGACAGGATGCAGAGGCAGAATAAATAAAACTTTAATGACACAAAGTCCAACAAAAGGCAGGACAGACAGAACACAGGTGAGGGCGGGGCAGGGAACCAGGGGTAACAATAAAGACAGGAAACAGGAAAAGCAGTTGCCAAAATAAAACAGGAAGCTGAAACACAGGAGACACGAGGAGAATAAAAACACCAGAAATATGAGAAAGAATAACCATGAAATCAAAACTCAACACAAAGCAGAACCACGAGCTTCTCTGCTGTGGAAAAACTCACCTTTACAGCTCCGAACTTTGAGATTCAGCGCAGACAAAAAAGATTTTCATGTAACTGCACCACTTTCTTTCAGCTGTGACCCTCTGAGGTACTCAGGTACACTCCTGATGCTCAGTATAAAAGTAACACGCCTCACCTCACATCAGAAAACTGTTAAAATATGAGTTAAAAACAGGAAATATCAGTAAAACTGAAACAACAGGTCAGTTTATCTGAAGTTTTTCTCCTGATTTCATTCAAAGAAAAATCAATCAAACTAAACTGAATGCTCACATTTCTAAAATTCTAACAACTGTGTCAGTGCAGGACTTCTGTGAGTAATGCAGTATTAGTACAGAGTACTTTTATGAGTACTTTTACTGCAGTCAAGGATGGGAGTACTTCCTCCTGACTGCAGCCTGTTTGTCTCTCTGTAGAAACGTGGCATGTGCAAGATCATTGAGCTGCAAAGCTGCGGCCAAGCACTTTCTATTGAGCCCACACACACACACACACACACACACACACACACACACACACACACACACACACACACACAACAAATACAACCA
>VUQS01029077.1:0-14839 GCA_015108495.1 Heterochromis multidens | reverse complement strand
CTGGGGGAGGTGTTCCGGGCATGTCCCACCAGGAGGAGGCCCCAGGGCAGGCCCAGGACACGCTGGAGAGATTATATCTCTCGGCTGGCAGGGGAACGCCTCGGTGTTCCCCCGGATAAGCTGGAAGAGGTGGCCGGGGTGAGGGAGGTCTGGGCTTCTCTGCTTAGGCTGCTGCTCCCGCGACCCGGCCCCGGATAAGCGGAAGAAAATGGATGAATGGATAATGGTTACTTTACCACTATATGCAGGCTCTTTAATCAAAATGATATTTTTAATGCTAAAATATAACTATTGTTTTTATCCAAAAATTTTCAAATGTACTGTTTTACAAAAAAGCAGGCAAAAAATAGTAAAAAGTACATACAAATTACAGCTATTTGCTTGCATTCGTGAACAGAAAAATTAGTTTGGGTATAAAAATTTATATTCATTGAATTCAGTGATTTTTACTTTTAAACAATTTTTTGACCAATTTCTAAAATATTTGTGTTTTCTTGTTTTTATGACAGGTGGTCTAATAAATTTGTTAAGTACTGGAGTCTTCATTAGTAACACGTGTACGTGTACTGGGTTGGACCCCCTTTTGCCTTCAGAGCTGCCTTAATTCTTCATTGCATAGATTCAACAACATGCTGGAAACACTCCTCAGATATTTTGATCCATATTGACATGATAGCATCACACAGTTGCTGCAAATTTGTCAGCTGCACATCCATGATGAGAATCTCCCATTCCACCACATCCCAGAGGTTCTCTATTTGATTGAGATCTGGTGACTGTGGAGTCCATTTGAGTACAGAACATTGTCATGTTCAAGAAGCCAGTTTGAGATGATTTGAGCTTTGTGACATGACACGTTAACCTGCTGGAAGCAGCCATCAGAAGATGGTACACTGTAGTCACAAAGGGATGGACATAGTTAGCAACAATACTCAGGATGGCTGTGGCATTTACACAATGCTCAATTGGTACTAAAAGACTCCAAGTATACCAAGAAAATATCCCCCACATCATTACACCACCACTACCAGCCTGAACCATTGATACAAGGCAGAATGGATCCAATTCTGACCCTATCATTCAAATGTTGCACCAGAAATTGAGACTCATCAGACCAGGCAACATTTTTCTTGTCTTCTGTTGTCTAATTTTGGTGAGGCCATGCGAATTGTAGCCTCAGTTTCCTCGGTTTAGTTGACAGGAGCAACACCCAGTGTGGTCTTCTGCTGCTTCTGTGCATTCAGAGATGCTCTTGTGCATACCATGGTTGTTTGAGTTGCTGTTGTGTTCCTATCAGCTCGAAGCAGTCTGGCCATTCAAAGTCACTTAAATCACCTTTCTTCCCCATTCTAATGCTCAGGGTGAAAGAGTTAAGCTGCATTTGGCTAATTATAGCCAAAAACACAAAGCAACTCATTTTTATCTTTGAAGGTGTATGTTCATGCCTTGTCTTTTTAGAGTTTTTCCTGTCCCGCCCCCCTCCATCTGAGAGAATGAGAGAAACTGTTTGTACTGAAACCACAAACACTCCAAATTCAGTCTTCCTTCAACATCACCTGCTTTGTTCTGCCCACGTGAGAGTTTGTGCAGGCCATGGAGCCTTTTGGGAAAATAGACACCAGTCGTTCTCTGCATTCAAGCTCACTAGAGTAACTCAAAACCACAGACTGCGTCAGAGAGAGGAAATGGATGGGATGGCAGCAACAGTTAAAAGAAAGTGTCAGAGAGGAATGTCTGATCTTCAAAGTTGAACTGTTCTAATACAGATATGCAACAATGTTTTGGTGATTTGAAAGAGAGCTCTTCTTTAACAATGCAGTTCAAAAGACAGTCTAAGTCAGAAAGTTTCTTTTTATCTGGAGAACAAAAACATGCAATTTTTAAAATGGAACGTGACGGTGCCGGTGTAGGACGAAAAGAGAGGGGAGAAGATGGAGAGACATTAATATTGGTGAGATTTCACTAAGAAATGTTATATTGGTCTATATTATTAGCCTACTGCACTCTTAGGTTAGATGAATGCAAATTAGAGAGTCTCCCAGAAAAATACAATCTAACTTATCCAAGCCCACTCTACCCTGAGGCTAACTCAGAACTGAGTCACACTGGTAATGATCAGTGACTTCTACTAACTAATTATGGTAGCAGACCTAAACAACCATTACACAGCATAAATTTTCTTCTTTAACTTTTTTTTTTTTTTTTAATGAAATTATGATAATAATTCCTGCCAAATGTTACCTTTGTTCACCTCCTGGCTGTCACTTGTCATGTCCAATTTCCTTTGGTGGGTTCCTGTGATTGCGCAGCCACCCTGAAGTGTCAATGGAGAAATTCCAGTGAAAAGCATCAATATTGCATCATGCATTTTCTTTTTAAATCTTTTTAAAACAAGTTTGATGTTTATATAAGCTGTTAGATAAACACTGTTCACTGCCGTTTCAAATTTTATGCCATTTTTAAAAATTATTGTTGCACTCTTTACTGATGTTTTTCCTTGTAAAATGTGCTTGTAGCTGTTTAATATTTTCAAAGGGAACACTTTTTTCGTGGTGTAAACAGTGTCAGGCAGTTTGAAGCAGTGACACAGTCAGTCATGTCTTTCAGTTTGAAAAAAAAAGTCACAAAAGCTGCTTAGCTTAATGCTTAATTCTAGACATTTTTTGAGATTTATTCTGTATTCAAAGTCAAATGATTTTGAAACTGCCCATCTGTAGGTAGTGATGGGTTATCCAATAATACAGGCCAGGTTTTAGTTAGGGTAATTAAAGTTTTCTTTTACCCTGCTTTCGTGTAGCGGTGATAAGTTCACACCATTCAGAAAAGGGAAAGAAACAACAACTTTAACTACCTCTTCTGCTTTTCCTAAGAATACTGAAATCTTTTGAAGAAGAAGGGAGGAGACATGCCGAGAACCGAGCGACACAGTGAAATTAAAAAAAAATGTAGTTTGTCTACTTTCTAACAAGGTAAAAAGACAGTGAAAGGAGTTTCGAGCAAATCTCTTGTACCAGCGGTTCATCTATGTTTTGAATGTGTGTGCTGCATGTGCCTGCCTGCGTGTGCATGTGTGCGTGCAGAGTGATTTTGATGAATGTGTCCTGACGGATGGTGTAACCCCCCCTAAAGCCTGCCTCCACTTCCTTTCCAGCTCTCCTGTCATGGCTGAATATCGAGGTCAAACCACCTTTCAAATCTGTTCCACACTGCAAGGGCACAGCACACAGAATGAATAAACACCTCATAAAAAGAAAGGACTTCTCCTTCTTTCCTATTTTTCACTGATTTAGTGAATGAATGCTTTAAAAAGCCTTAAACAAAAACAAAAAAAGAAAGAAAGAAAGAAAATCAATTTTATGTTGTCACTCCAGTTTCAGTTAAACTAGATGTTATGACCTTAGAAATCTGACATTAAGACCTCCTACTTTAAAGTCCACCACTCCTTAAGCTTTGAATATGATTGTACCAGTCACTGATCCTGAGTTTAATCATAGTCTGATGTGTTGTTGCTGTGATATCACCTACTTTTCAAGTCTGACAGAAGCAGCCTGTTTTGCCATTTAGTCCCCTTCTGCCATTGCCCGCCTTTCATCCAAATGAGAGAAACACTGATCAGCAATGGGAAGGAGGTGTGAGGTTAGTATAACATTGAAGCACAGCCTCAGGGCTCCAGTTATAACAGGCTTTCTTCTCAGTGTCATTTAATCGTATTCCCCTGGCATCTGTGTGAAATTTTCTCTGACGAGGGAACATAACTTAATTTCTAAAAAAAAAAAAAAAAAAAAATGTGTCAAGGGAGACACTTTGCAGAAGAACAGCTGTGTCATTTAGAGCCCATTTGGATATCTGTGTAGACACAGATTACCTTTTCGTCTGTCACTTGAGTTATAACTGTCAGTATGAGTTATACAATAAGCCTTTACACTTCTTTTTTTTTAAATATTGTTTAAATATAAATTGAGCATTGTCAGCTGTGTCTTGATTTACTGCATCAGATATGATGCAGTACTACAGAGGATTGTATAGTAGTTGAATAGTCCTCTAACTTCATCAGACTCGTGTGCTTTAAAAGAAGAAGAATCAAGTTTTTGTCCTTATTCAAATCTGCTTGTATTACCCACAATTTTACCAGCTTCGTTTTGCTCAGAGATTTGATGCCAATAGAGGCAAATAGCCTCAACATGAGTATCCCCCATATGTTTTTCATTTGTTTGTTTTATTTTTTAACTTGTTGTCTTCAAGTGACATCTCAAGCAAAAACTCACAGATTTTATGCAGAATTTATTTTGCATCTACCTGATGAGAGACAAAAAGATTATTCTTTTAAATCAGGGGTTGTAGGAAGCTGCTTACCAAGACATATAAACAAATTTTGATGTGGAATTCCCATTTAAGTACAGGATCTATATAATTCTTTCACCACTGCCTGCATATATCAGGTATAAATGACAGCAAACAGAACAACTTGGGTTAATATTAAAAACCTGAGTTCATAAAAAAGTAAAAAGAAAGTTTTCAAATGCAAATTAAGTTATTTGGGAATTCATTATCTTGTGTTTTACTGTTGTACATTAACATATTGCAGTAAATAGCTTCCTTGTGGTAATGCAGATTTAATATAGAAGACTGAGGAGTATGAATTATTGGCACAGACTTTCTTTTGTTGCTGATTTATACGGCTATAATATGCATGATGTGCTCTCTGGTAGTCATTGCATTGTTAATCCTTCCCTATTCACATATTAATTTGGCCAATACTTGTCACTCATCCAAAAGCTTAATAAAGCATTGAACCGGAGGGTGACATATCCAGAATCCAGAGGTCAATTTCAGAAAAATGGTGGGGTTGGAACACATAAGTCTAGCTAAAGGTAGCAAAAAAGTTGCATTTTCTGTTTACTTGTGCCAGGATGCAGAGATGAAACCATGAAGGGGTTTTCACACAGTGGGTTTTGTCTTTTGTTGGAAGAAAGGCTGAACTAACAAATGCTTTTGGCAATTCAAAGTGTTGCTTCTGATGTATCATGTTTTTTACTACCATTAACATTGGTTGGTTTCTATATAAAGTGTTGATATTGGTTCAAAGAAAAATAAATTGCAAGTACAAAAATGAGCTGCTTCACTTCCTTCTTTGCTCTTTATATTGCCTTACCTACACAACTGTGCCACTCTTACTTCAAACCTGTCTTCACATGTCAGAGAAAATACACCAGCTGCCCAAACCTGTGGAAGACAGGTCAGATCAAGGAGGTGTCCTGGAGGGGCAGCAGCCTGTATACCATGTAACCGCGTAACCACAATGTTCTTCAGTTTGAGTCCACCGGGGACTTCTGCTGCATGTCATGTCTCCTCACTCGCTGTTTCTCTGACAACATTTCCTGTCACTCCCAGCTGTCAAAATGTTCAAAGAATGCAAAATACCAAAAGAAGAAATACTTTAAAAGAATGGGTCAGATGTGGATATGCATGAGAATTAAGTCACTTCTTATTATGCTTAAAATAAAATTCTTCAAGCTGCATAGAAACCATTTGTAAAACCTGTTAACATCAATATCAGGTTCAGGAAGATACCAGCTCACTCTGTTCCTCTCAGCATGACAGCATTTTATTAGACAAATGATGACACACTTCACTGTTTAAAGGACAGTAGTATACATTCAGATCAGGTCATCTGTACAGTACAAAGATAAGAGATAAATGTGGGAGAGGTGGTGTATGACATCCAGTAGTGTTGGCCCAGTGGCCTCACATGTATGTAGGCTTCTATAGCAACATTTCCTCTAGCTGACATAACACTGTACCCTTGTTGTGTCTATTGATGCACTCCTTGAAGTCTTTGGTCACTCTTTCTCTTTTTAGCTATTTCAGTCAGAGTTGAATTGGGCTCATAAAACAGAAGAATTACAGTAGTTTTGGCCTCAATGAGAAATAAATGATCACAAAAAAGATTAACAGTTTTAATTGCTGAAATTAATCTGGTGATTCATAGTCACATACACCAAATTTCCCTTTTTTGTATTTATAGCATTAGATTACATGATTTTCACCATCTAGGTTTGTTGGAAGAGTCACCGGGGTGGGTGCAGTGGCAAAACGCTTTAATACTGCATTTTGGCATTGTGTAACTTGAACTCTACAGGACACATTCCTTTTATGTCTCAAAGCTGTTATTTGAATAAGCTATAAGGCGCTGAAATGACTGCATTTGACTGTCTTAGTTTCACTGTCTGTAAGGCTTTCCCCCAGTTTTCATACTCAGTGGAAAGGCGAGAACTGGATACACATGAAGTTATTAAGCAGCAAAGAGTTTTCTTTATGAATCCTCTGTGAGTTTTTACAAACACTTTCCCTCAATGTGGATGGACATTAAACAATGATGCCATTAAAGCCTTTGAGTAAACAACAGCTTTAGCAACACTGAACCTTGAACAAATGAACACAGACTTCACTTGTCATTTAAATAAACACCTACACATCAATTTGTTTCAGAACAAGACAACAACATCACATTTCATGTCAGGTTGGCATTGTGGCTGCAGAGACATGCCCCTGCTTAAGTGTCTGTTAGAGGGTTCCTAGACACCCTCCCCCAACCAGGAGCAAGGGCTGCTGCACAGGAGCTCAGAGGAACCTGACTGCGGGCGCCCTGTGAAGTAGAGATTCCGAAGCAAAAGAGCTGAATGAACAATGAAATTATTATCAATACATCCAGTTACGCACGGGGAGACACAAGGAGTGGAGTCAGTGTAATCCATTGGGTGTGAATGGTGACATCCTGTCAAGGCTGATGTCTGCCTCGCAGTCCTCCAGGTCACAAACCGAATCGGTGGCGTTTTCATGGTTGTGAGAAAACTGTGAAATCCTGTCGAAAGTCTCATCATGCTCAATACATTCAACGACATTGGGGATCATATTCACATAAGCGTTCACGATTTCTTTGTGGATGAGGGTATCTTGGTTATATGACACCAGCTCGTTGCTGATGTTAACAGTTTCCACTGGTGTGTTGGAGCAGAAATAGCGGCAGCCCAAGAGGCTGGCGAAGGCCTTCCTGAACTCGGCATTGAAGGCGTAAATGATGGGATTCAGGGAGGAGTTGGTCCAGCCGAACCACACGAAGACGTCAAAAGTTGTCTCGCTTACGCACGGAAGACCCGCATCCCGGTCTGCCGCCGGCCTATCGCAGAACGGGACCATGCAGTTTAAAACGAAGAAAGGTAGCCAGCAACACACAAAGACACCCATGATCACTGACAGAGTTTTGAACACTTTGGTTTCACGTTTAATCGACGTTTTCAGTGTGTTGTGGTGTTGGCACTCTATTCTGTTGGTCCTGCAACTTTGCGCATGTTCTGCCGCTCTCTCCAGAGAGGCTATTCTCCTAATTTGTATTTGTGCAATACGATAAATTCTGGTGTATGTTACAATCATAATTGCCACGGGGATATAAAAACTTATCAATGAGGAGGATATCGCATACTCTCTGCTCAGACTGGAGTCGCAGTTTTCCTCTACCTGCCTACTTATGGAAGAGTTGTGCGCCCCAGCCATGTCGTCACCGCTGGCTTTGTGCCAGTTTAGCTGGACCGGTATGAATGAAATGAGCACAGACAACGTCCAAGTGATGCTAATCATAACAAAGGCAACTCGCTGGGTCATTTTCCTCTCGTAGCGGAAGGGACTGGAGATGGCCCAGTATCTATCCACGCTGATAATGCAGAGGTTAAGGATGGAGGCGGTGGAACACATAATATCAAAAGCAACCCACACATTACAGAAAGTGCCAAATGGCCAATAGCCAGCTACTTCTGCCACGGCTTTCCAGGGCATCACGAGGACGGCCACGAATAAATCCGACAGAGCTAGGGACACGATGAAAATGTTGGTGACTTTGGTCCGCAGGTGCCGAAAGCGCAGCACCGCAGAACAGACCAAGATGTTCCCCAGCAGGGTCCATAGGATAAGCAGAGAAAGCAGACAGCCTGTCACTGTACGTGCCACCATATCCCTTCTCCCGTCGCTTTTTGCCTCAGTTTCAGTGCTGTTCCACATAATCTCTCCGAGGGGTGCCCGCGCAGAGTCAATCCCCTGCACTGATGAGAGATACTTTGCTGGATTCTCCATTTGCCTCTTCAAGTAAAACTGAAGTCCATTGCTCCGTGCGCGGGGACGGGCTCAGTTATCGGCCAGCCATTGTACTGTCCCCAATGACCAGCTTGGCTGCCAGCCTCATGTGGAGTGCGAAACAGACGGGACGAGACAATTGCGCGCGTTAAAACTGAGCCAGGCGACGTGTCAGGTGCGCTGAGGGGCTGAAACGCAGCACGCAGTGGCGGGCGCATGTTGCAGCCTTTACGGTCGGATCGTCTGACCTGGCTTCCACTTTGAAGCTTTCAGTACAAGATATCCTGAGCGTGGCGTGGGTAAGGAGGGAGTCCCAACACACTAACTTAACCAGGGCTGTGCGCATACACCGACACTGCCGTGCGTAACACGTGCATGCTACGCACAGCAGTCCACTGCGTCGGGAGTGGGTAGAGAGGAAGGAAGCCTCCGGCATTTTCAGGGCTTTTTTTGTGTGGATGCTCCAAAGTGAGCAATTACAAACTTCCTATCAGCCGCGAATTTTCATTCAGTTACTGGTCGTCTTCTTAGTGTGGTGTCAATATTTGACACCTTATTTTTACAGCAGACTTCAGAGAGACAACATTGTGCGTTTTTGTCCAGGATTAAACTTTATGTCGACTTCATTAATAAGCCACAGAGTGCATTTAAAATCTGGATTATATACACATACAACACACCCATGGAGCTCAGTGAAAAAACTGGGCCTCCATCATAGTCTAACAGTGCAGAGCTGTCCGTGGTGCTGAAAGCTCTATCTATCTATCTATCTATCTATCTGTCTGTCTGTCTGTCACGCTTTTATTTATTTTTTATTCATTGTGCTCGATCTAACACATCTTCGGGTGATATTACAGGTTACTTCTATACTTTTATTGCGTTTGCCTTAATGAAAAAAAAAACTGGTAATTTTGAAATATGGGGAAAAAAATGATTTTTTCTTTTTTTTTTCAGTAGTCCTTTGCCCTTTGATGGCCTCGACTGAAGGTCATAACCCACCCATTTAACAGACTTGCCCGAACAGGTGAGTCACATTGACACTCTCAGGCGGCATGTTAGGCCGAGAGCTGCTCTGCCGTTGTCGTGTGCTTGTGCAGCAGCCGCGCCGTTTCCGGCTTTGAAACGTCACGGATATTTTTAGACGCCTCCGCCTGCCTGTCAAATCGTTCTGACACAACGTTAAAATCATCCCCCGACGCCCGATGCCATATTCTCTGAAGTAGCATAAACATAAGCTCGTGATGTCATGTCAGGAGACAACCTGTGTCCGACACAACATTTACTTTTTACGTAGACAACAGATGTTACTGCAGCCAGTGAATAAACACTGAATTCTTATATCTATAGACTGGCTTGCGTGGCGATGGCTGCAATAGATGACTGATATTTTGCAAAGTGTGTTTATGCGGATTGCTACTGCCAATTTAAACACAAAATACTATGTTTTAGACTAGAAGAAGTCACAAATAGAAGCACAATTGTGCAGTTCTTTGTTGCTGTTACTGTGCTTTGCAACTTTGTATTTCTTAAAATTTTTAATCTATCCTAACTTTATCACGTATTTTGTAAGAAATCGTAACAGAGTAATTTAAATGACGTCTATCATGCAGTATCCTTTGGCGTGCCTAAAGGAGTCTTAAAATCATAAATACGTTGCGCCATCCTGTGGTGCAAAGATATACTACATCTGCTGCCCACCCAGACGTTTATTGAACAGTCAACAGAGTTTTCCTAGCAGATTACACAAGAAGAGAAAACATAAAGAAAACTATTGTTTATTTCAATAGGTGAAAGATATAAAATCACCACTACTTTACACATAATTTCTTAATAGCACCATTTAATTAGAATTTCACAAAATCATATCACACCCTCTGAATGATTTTGATCAGTATAACAGTATTTACAAAGATGGCAGAAAAATCTGCAAAACAAAACATTTTGCACAACTTGGCACATATTGAGAGTATATACAGTACATGGCACCAGGCTGAGAACCTGCTGAATGTCTGACTGAAATTATTGTGATGTGATACAAACTTGTACAGTACAATAATATATCTGTGCTTTTAATAGACGAGAACCAAGTGTTGTCATTTATGTTACTGTGATGGTTTTTATTGCTGGTCCTTCAGATGTAAACATCAGTCTATGGTGCCACGTTGCAGTTGTCACTGCAACAGTGTGTTGTTGTAATAATCCTGTCCTGTCCTGTCCTACACAATCATGTTAATGTACATGAAATCAGAGTTATCTAGGTCCAGAAGAAAAGCCTTTTTTTTGATATTACCTCACTTTGCTATTCCCAAAATCAGCTCCATAACAGTGAAATCATTTTCAACACAACTTCTTGATCAGTTCAACAGAGCAGCAAATAAGAATGCAGGGAGACACTGAGGAACTTTAAATGACTGAGAGAGACAATTAAGTGCTACATCTGAGAACTATTATCCAACTCAAAAGATGATTTAATTTGTTGTGCTTAGATTGACACTTACAGCTCAAGTGTTGACTAACCTAACTACTTAGGCAAATAAATGAGAACCTTATCCATATAAAGTATGAACATTTTAAATGCAGATAAAGTAAGGGTCAAGTGGCACACCACTGAGCTTGTGGCTGTTAAATACAGTACTATTAGATATTGAGACTAATAGGTGTTTATGTAGCTCCACTGTATTGTTTACACATATGGTAATCAAGTAAGTAGTCTGTTATTATTCTATTATTAAAATTGTGTTTTCAGTCACTAATATGAAATAATACAGAAAGTGTATGTCAGATAAAACATATACTGTACATGATCCACTGCTTAGAAAACCCACTGAAATGTAACTAAAATACAAAAAGTACAAAGGACCCTTTCTAAATTCATAAAACCAAATATTATTTTCGTCACCATTTTTAATAACCCTTGCATTACACAAGGTAATTCTTTAAGGAACCAAGTCTAATAGGTTTGTCTTCTTCCATAATCCCCACACTGAGGGATCAACATTTGTCTCCACAGCTTACTTTCAAGTCTGTTGGATTGTGATCCAGACTGCCTCCTGAATGGCTGACCTGCGCTGTGAGACATTCTCAAGAGCCGGTGGTGACAAGTGTTCATGTGCGTGTTGGCATTGTCAGTCATCTGCTATTTTGTCAGACTCGGTGGAACACCTCGAAGAGGGAGGCGACTGCGTGCATGCGATAGAAAAGGTTCAAAGGAATGGCAAAATTGAGAACTGTGCTCCATATGCTGAAGCCGAATGTCTCCTCTTCCAGTCCGTTGTCGTACTGTGGCCTGCAGCCAAAGGCAGAAAGAATCCACAGCTGAAATTTAAAAAAGAGAGAGAGAGAGATCTAATTGGGCAAACCTGAATTCATAGACTTTTGGCCACTTAGAGACAGAACAACAAGGTAGAAAATCAACAGTGTCATTTTATCAGTCTTGAAGTTGCCTGTTTATACTATTATATTTGCCATTCCTTAAGCCAAAAAAAGGTTTAAAATATGTCTCTATTACCTCTCCTTTTACTTTTGCTACCATCAGTCCTGAGAAAAATATATGGCTTTTTAGTGGCTCAATGCTCCAGTATTTTCACCAGCTAGTAATTTATTCACTTTAGAGATAACCTCAACAAACTGTTACAGGTCACATAGCACTTAATGGATTTTAAGAGTTTTGTATCTGTTGTTTGTAAGAAATAGGGCATAAGCATATTACAATGAGGAGAACTGGTGATTTGCATGACAGCCCTTTTTTACCACTATGGTAACTGAATTAATTGTTAATACAAATGTAATATAATGTCCTTTCTGATTAAAAAAGGGGGAATATTAAAGAGGAATATTAACTTCAAATGTAGATGGGTAAATGTGATTTGGTTTTGATTTTCAAATACACACTTAACCAAATTAAGTTTCAAATGGTTGGTAGACATTTACATCAGCTGCATTCATTCAACCAGATCATTTTTTAAAAAAAATGCTTCACACACAGATATATATATATATATATACATATATACATACACATATATATATCTCACAGACTGGTTAACCTTTGCTTACCGAAATGTTGCACATAATAAGGAAAACAGCAATATTCTTCAGGATCTGCTGCTTTATATTTGTGTGCTGCACTGTTTTGTTTCCCACAGGCACTGGCACATCTGAATGTTTCTGTGGACATCTGTACACCTGTTCACTCTCTTCCTGCTCGTTCTCAGTGGTGACACAGGTCCTGTCTGGAGATTCAAAAGTTTGGTTGATGATGCCGTTGTATGGCGGAGCAAGAGAGGAAGTAACTGAGAAGATTTCTGGAGCAGCTGGTAACTCTGGGTCCTGCGTTTCTCCATTCTCTTGCTGGCGATACAAAGACTCTATGATGAACACATTCTGGACATACTTCTCCACCACAATAAACAGAGAGTAGACTAAATTTGTCCAGCGGTAAGGAGGGTTGCTCTTGGTGCTAAACACAGCCACTATGCTGCACCATGACATGAACCAGGAGCCAATGGAGGATCCAAACAGCACCTCTGTGTCCAGCTGTCTTGACGGGTTCTTGGAGGTGTCCAGTGGCATGTGGTTCACTCGGTATATGAGTAGACCTGAAGCACCGGCGCAGCACATCACTGACAGCATGACAATGGCATAAATGTAGAACATGGAAACTGCTGACTGTCGCATTTGGATGGACTTCTCTACATGAGTAATGTAGACCACCAGTATCCCAATAGTGCTGGCCAGTGCAAGTAGACCCACAAGAGGACCTAAGATCAAGCCCTGGTTTTTGGTAATCTGCCTTTTATGGTTTGAAGTGAGGTCAATGGTGCGTCCAATATTCCTCCACATGATGAAAAGCAAGGCAGAAACAAAGATCTGGTATTCAATATTGAAGGGATAGAGATAGTAGAGGCTGGTGGCAAACATGGAGCATGTGCTGGTGGTGCAGTTACACTGTGGCTCAGAGTACTCTGGAAAACAGTTAAAAATGTGGGCAAACATATGAGATACAGGAAAACGTACAAAAGAAAGAAGCTGACTGTGTCAGTGCTGCCTTACATTAGTATTGTTTTTCTGTTTTTTAAGACAAGAACAAAATCAAAGACATCTGTTAGGATATAATACTGGTCTAAAACCTAAATGTTAGAAACAATACAAGTGTAAAATAGAATAAATAGTAAATATTTTACAGATCTAATCCAACAATAATATGGATTACATTACAGTCCTGTACGATGATCGTCATGGGTAGCATTGCATCCCCACGAAACAAACATACACAATAATCATACATTGCAGTGCATTAGTGCCTTTGGAATTGGCAGCTTGTACATCTGGAAAGGCACCATCAATACTGAAAGGTATGTACAGGATCTAGAGAAACATACTGTATGCTCCCATCCAGGCAACATCTTTTTCAAGGAAGAAATTGCACATTTCAGCATAACAATTCTAAACCGCATACTGCATCTATTACAACAGCAATGCTTCATAGTAGAAGAGTCCGGGTGCTGAACTGGTTTGCCTGTAGTCCAAACTTTTTACCAGTTGAAAACATTTGGCACATCATGAATAGAAAATATGACAAAGAAGACCCGGGACCGTTGAGCAGCTAGAATCCTATTTTAGACAAAAATGGGACAACATTCCTCTCCCAAAAGTCCACACAGTGATAAACACGGCCTTGTCCCAAGTTTTTTGAGACATGCTGCTGACATCAAATTCAAAATATTTTTCTTAGAATGGTACATGTCTCAGTTTAAACATTTGATTTGTTTTCTATGTTCTATTGTGAATAAAATATGGGTTTATGAGATTTGCATATCATTGCATTCTGTTTTTATTTACATTTTACACAGAGTACCAACTTTTTTGAATTGGGGTTGTACTAGACCTTTGAACCAGACTGAATTGAAATAACAGAGTGCTCTGTTTAGACTTATTCCTCTGTTTAGATTTTTAACCATAAAATATAACTTTTTTTAAGACTTTGAGACAAGATGTAACCTACTGAACTTTTACTAATCTTGTCTTATGAATGTGTTGACATCTTTTTGCTACAAGGCCCTCTTATTTACGCAGTTATACTGCACTATGACAGCACCTCACAACTTTCTGGCTTGTTGTAAAACAGTTTTATTTGTAAACCCTTTTCAAAGCATATAGTCTCTAATAATTCTGGCATGTTCACATGTTAGTTAAGATAAAATAAGAAATTATTTATCCAATATCTGGGAAATTATTTTGTTACAGCAGTTGAAATAATAATAATAATAATAATAATAATAATAATAATAATAATAATAATAATAATAATTCAGGAGAAAAAATAAAAAAAATAAAAGTCATCTTGTGTAGCAGATTTGTTTTTTTGGTTTTTTTTTTCCTTAATAATTATCTTCAATCACCAACATTTCTTTTATGATCACTTCTGGCATCTTGTTGCTCAGGTTTACGAGATTACATGAATTTCAAAGCAAAAGATTTAACTTCTTTTAAAATAATTTATGCCTCTCAACCACTATAATCCCACTGTACTACAAAGTGGTACACACCGTTTTTAATCTGGCATTTAACTACTGCTTCCACTTAATAATTATTATTTTTGTTATTGTTTAAGTGACCTTGTTTCTTAATATGTTTTTATGCCTGTGAAGCCCTTTGAACCTCCATTTGTGGCATTGGGCTATACAAATAAAATTGAATAGAATTGAAATAGTGA
>VUQS01029076.1:19578-31802 GCA_015108495.1 Heterochromis multidens | reverse complement strand
ATATATACATACATATATATATATACATACATATATACATATATATATATATATACATATATATATATACTTATACAGTCATTGGTGTGGGTCAGAATCTGGTCATGCTGGGCTCTGAGACTACTTATTTTCTGTGATCTCACTTCAGATTTCAGTGGGTATGTTTGTTCAAAACCTTTATGTTTTGTCTCATAATGGCGTTTCACATTGGCTTTTTTTAACAAGTGCCACGGTTTCTGAACATATGAGACTGGTTTAGTGCTCCCAGTGAAGTATGAACAAAAATGAGTCTGTCCACTCCAGAATAAATGCTCTATTTTCGCTATCCGCTTTTCTTTTTTTGGACAGTGCCTTTTGTTCCTTATTTTTCTATCCCTTTCTCCGTCTCACCTGTCTGTATCACTCCCTTTGTTTTGTTTTTTCTACATGTATCGCTGTCTTTCTTTTTCTTCCTACCGTCTTTCCCTCTAATTCTCATCTATCAGCACTGTGGAGTCGCAGCGTTTGCCGCCTGGAATGCACAGATTTGATTGACTGAGTGGTATCACGTGGTATGGCTTAACTCGCATGTAATTGGTCTGTGCGTTTCCACTAAAAAAAAAAAACCACTACCGTAAAGACGATAAAAGCTACGCCGGTTAAAATCGAAGCGACCTGCCAGGTATTAAATCATAACCTTCTGTTTTGGCTGTATGTCCGGGTCCGTATGGGACAGCTTCTGGGTCCAGACCCGGACCGCGGTCCGCCTGTTAGTGATCTCTGCCCTATAAGCAAGCACTTGGCAACAGTGGGAAGGAAAAACTCCCTTTTAACAGGAAGAAACCTCCAGCAGAACCAGGCTCAGGGAGGGGCAGCCATCTGCTGCGGCCAGTTGGGGGTGAGGGGAGGAAGACAGGACAAAAGACACACTGTAGAATGGAGCCAGAGATTAATAATAACTCATGATTAAATGCAGAGTGGTCTATAAACACGTAGAGAGTGAAAAGAGGTGAGAGAAGAAGAAACACTCAGTCCATCATGGGAAGCCCCCAGCAGCCTAGGCCATATCACAGTCTTCAACTGCTGTTTTCCCTAGTGTAACTGTAGCATTAGGTACTGCAGTCAGCAATAATATTAAAGACACTCACTGGTGAAGTAAATAATATAAATCAACCCATGACAATGCAGTGTTCCTGGCATTCAGGTGGATATACCACCCACTGAGACCCAAGCCCCAACCAACCAAGGCCAGTGCTACTCCCCTGCGGCGGCAGCCTCTCTCCCCAGCAGTGGAGACAGACATGCCATACACATGCAAAAACTGCTCAGTGTTTCCTTGAGATGTTCAAGGAAAAGCCTCTAAACTCTCCAGATCTCAAAGGACCCAAAGACTCCACAGGACACTCCTAGTGATCCCTGCCTTGATCAATCTGTTTTGGCAGTTTTGACTGCTTTGGCAGTAAAAGGCATCATCTGGCTTTATCTGGTTTTAATGTGATGATTTATGTGTGTGCACAATCACAAAATTGCTAATCAGGGTGTAATGTTTCCCATTAAACATTAAACACTAACAAATGTTTCCCATGTTTTGCATCCTAGGTCAGTATGTGAGAAATGCAGTTAAGCATAATGTAATGTCATTAGGCTTGTGTATATTTGGTCCAATGATTGAATGCCAAAGTAGCATAGCAGTTCAGCTAATAGTAGTTCATTTCATTCAGTCTGGACCAAAGCAGTGTACCAGACTGACCAACAATAGCATTCTTAAAGCCATCCTGACAGCACAGCTAAAAAGCTGAGATACTGATTTAACTCTGTTGTAAAGTTGAGCATTTTACCATGGGAGTCTTTAGGGAGGGATGCACTTTTGAAACTAGACAGTTTCTAGCAAACATGCATTGGCTTCATTTTTCAAGCCCAGAGGTTTCTGTCTATTCAAATGCACCAGACTTATTTACCTGTGTTTATATGAGCTCTTATTTTACACACAAGAAGGGATCCCCTGCAAGCAGCAGGAAGCACATATATAAGCAAAAGAGAATATAAACAAAACTTGGGCTTCTTGGTCAAAGTCAAGCTGGAACCATTGCTTGCTCAGAAGAAAAACAACTAGTTATTTGCTTTAAATAGTACAGAGCTGTATTAAGCCTTCTGCATATATAAGAGTGTGTGTGTCTGTAGGTGCAACCAGAGACAAGCCTGGAAAGCAGCAGTGTCTTCTCCGCCGTGTCCACCCACACAGGGGCCTAGTCACCAGGTGGGCGGCTGGCAAGTCCACTCCTATTGGCCAGCCGAGACTGCCTATCCAGTGGAAACTGCGAGAGCACAGTTTTTTCAGCCAAAAGACGATGATTTCCATCTCCTCATCTCCCCACACTAACGTACCCCTGCCACAGTGATGAGCACGGCTGATTCAGAACAGAGAATTACCTTGACAAAAATAGTTATGCCATCATCATCCTTCTTTGATAAGTACTTGCTGTGAATTTAAAGCAATGCTTAAGAATTTTGAGAAGTGTATGTGTGTCATCATGAACTTTGTAGGACTGTCAGAACTTGGCTCTTTCTTACATTGTTCAAACTAATGGAAACAGATGTGGATGATGTAAATGGAAGTCAGTGAGGTTAAAAACAATCACACAAGGTACCATTAAAACATTTAGCTGATGGGTTCACATCATATTTAAAAAGTGCCTTTGGTTGGAAAGTGATTAATCAGACTTTTAACACCTAGAACACGTATTTAAACCTAAAAAGCCTTACTGAAGAGTTGAAAATGAGAGAAGCTGTCCTGTCTACATGCTTACATAACTACACATTATATGACTCTTTATAGTAACTGTATGACATTGTTCCCAAGTACAGAGCAGTTTTAAAAACTGCATATACATGACTGTCTCAAGCCACCCCTCATTTATTTTGCGTCTAAGCAGTCAAACTTTCTTGTCATTTTTTAAAGTGCTCTTGAGCAACAGCTCTCCAGGCTTTCTGAAGGTCTTTCAAAGTTTTTCTTTGGACATTGGCTGTTTTTTCAGTCATTTTCAGTCCAGTCCTTGTACCTGACCATTTTCAGAGGAATGTTTGTTTGTTTGTTAAGCCACTTAACACTGACCTATGAATCATTCAAAAATAAAAAGGCTCCTAACTCAAGGGATGAATTGGTGATGTGTCTACACATAACAGACAACTTAGCAAAGAACCAATTTTAAATTTTATATTTAGGCACTTTGTTAGTAGCAGCCTGTCATAAAAACACATCATTTGTTCCCACTTGTACCAAAGATAACACAATTTGACAGACATGAAATAGTATTTTTGCACCAACAGAGAGCTATTAGCCAAAAACTTGGCATATCTTAGCATGGTGTGTAATGTGTCCTTAAAAAAAATCTGCAAGTGGAGAAGAAGGGGCAGGCCTAAAAAAAACTATCTACAGCAGATGAACAGTATCCGAAAGTCATGTCCTTAAGAAATAGGACTGTTGATCCATCTGCTGTTCACTGAAGCCTCATCAGAAATGGTCTCAGTAGAAGGGTGGCTGTCAGGAGGCCATTCTTAAGGTAACATGGAGAAAGGGTTGAGGTATGGCACATCACACAAAAACTGGACTGAAAATCAGTGGCTTATGAAGTGATGAATCCAGATTTCAAATTTTTGGGTCAAATTGAGGAGGCCGGGAGAGCGGTACAACAAAGAATGTCTACCGCTACAGCTTTGGATGTCCTTCAAGAAGCCTGGAGAACTATTCCTGAAGGGTATTTAAAGAAATTACAAGAAAGCTGCCTAAGAGAATTCAGGCTGTGTTGAAGAATAAAGGGGATCAAACCAAATATTGACTTTTAATTTTGTCAGAAATGTAGAAACTTTGTTTTTGCCTTATATACTGTATTTCCATGTATGTTTGCACATGTTTTAACAAAACATTGCATTTCCCATTTTCCAAGCAAAAATATAAAGACATGAGGGGTAAATGGTAAATGGATTGATTCTTATATAGCGCTTTTCTACTCTCCTGGAGCACTTTCTTTACCTTTTTTGGGGTTTTTAAAAGTCATCTTTTGCTGTTTGTGCAGACTACTGCTGCAAGTTCTTGGACCAACCACTCCCATCTGTTCCAGTCTGTTCCACAGGCTAGACTAAAGCAAACCAACCATTCAGTGACCTGATGAAGAGTTTTGTCATTCCCAGTCAAAAAAAAGGAAAAAATCTGTTGACTTTTGAAATGTGATAAAAATGTAGCAATCAATTTTATGCTAGTATTGCACCAACTATAATGTAATACTTGGGGATTTCCAAACTATTACAATATGATCAACAGTCATTATAACCTCACTGATGTACAGTACAGTTTTCTGTGCTGAGCAAAGTCAAGCACTCATCAATTTCCCTTCACTTTTTTCCCCTCTCTCCATTTTCTCTCTAATTACTGCCTGGCAAACTAATGAGGAGGATTCTTTCTTTAAATACAAACAGCAGCCTGACCCTTAAATACCAGCCTGTTTTTTGAAAACACTATGGCAGAGATTAGAGTAGAGCATTTAATGAAAGATGGACATAGCCACCCAATATTTTGTGGGCTGCCTTTATGAAACTCCTAGATGAGCATTTTGGTTGTTGCCATCTAGGCTTTGTTTATTAAATCTGACTGACTAAGAAATGGAAGAAAGTTCCCACTCACATTGTGGTGACAATCACAAGGCAGCAACATGTATTTTACTGTAAATGGGAGCACAACACACAAAATTAACATTATGTTGTGTTAAACAAAGATTGCACTAACAATTAAGACCATGAACTCATTAAGAAAATGTTTACCACGGTATTAAATCAGAATACATGTCAGCTTATTTTCTCTGAGACGTTTACAGAATCTCACAACTAGAGAAATCGCCCCCTGACAGCTATTAGAAAGAATGCAAGTTTTACGTACAGTCTGTGGGCATAGATATAACTGGAGAAATCTTGGAAGCTTAAATATTAGCTTAGATATTTTCATTCTTCTTTTACTATACTGTCATGTCTCACCATATATTATCCCCTGATTTTATTACAGCCCCATCACATGACCCTTTTAAGAAATAAATCAAAGACCGAAACCTTGACCTTGTCTATATGCTAGCTGCCGTTGTGCTGTTAGTGTGGGCAGATAACGTTTTCCTTTAAAAGCTCTTTTCAGCTTTGTCAACACATTGGTGGATCTTGGCAGATAAAAATGTTGCTATTACTAATGGGTGTAATGGTAAACCAGTACAGCCATCAACTGCTGTGGATGCTGACTGTATGCTTAGCATTTTCTGGAAAAAAAATATCAGCAACTGGCAGTTGTCTAGTAATCTAGCTACAGATCATACATTATATACATTTGCATATGTCAAGACCCCAATCTAAGCGTACAAAGATTGACCCAGTGAAACCAGTATAGCGCTAATGGAGGGTCAGAGGCTAAACACAGAGACACAGCCTGTTGAACTATAAATATTCCCTCATTCTACACTGCTTTTGGTTGATGAAGAGTTTTGAATTCAAATTACAAATCTCGCTCATCTCTCATGACCCCACACAGCATGCCTGCCGGGCACACAAGTGCAGGCACAGTAGATGCACTTCATCCACAGTTACCAAGAAAACCAGTGGTGGACTTTGAAGATGAAAACCTGAGATGATGTCGGCGGCCTGCTGAAACTCGCCACCACCGGCTAAGGTGTCTTCAGTTTCCACAGGAGCACCTCGTCTTCAACAGGGGCCAATGACAATGATTCTGTGCCACCGGATGGTGAATGACAGACAGCCAAGGATCAATCGGTCGAGCGAGGGCAGGAATATTTGAGAAAGATGAATGGACCGCTAATGAGACATTGGATCCTAAATGATAACAGAGTGTTTATGAGAGGTCACCTGAGATGGCTGATGAATAATAAAGGGACTGTAGCCTGGTGAGAGCAGGTAAACTCACTGGGCTGTGGTTAGAACCAGTGCAGCCATAAAACAACATTTAGGGACTCATGCTTAGCCTCAGAAGAGGGGCAACAAGTGAGAAGGGCAAATAAAGGCCAACGAGGGTAGCATCTGGCCCAGCAAGAGGCACTGAGCAGCACCAGGGTCACAGACACAGAACAGTTCAGTATAGTTAGCAGCAGATGACAGCAGGAGAACTGGAACCTCAATACATTTTTAGTACTGACTGAAATAACAGGAACAAATCAAGTAAGCCTGTTAATTTATTCTTACAATGCCGTAGATTACTTCTTCAAAAGCTATTTTTTTACTCAAAGTTATCATACAGCTGGTTGTTGAAGGGATGATGATGTTCATGGCTGGCTGATAGATACATTTAAGCTTCAGCCATTGTGTAGAAAAATACAAAATCTTGATTATATTCTCTGTAAGGATACAAATGAAGCAGGTAAAATATACTCTCCCTCAGTTCTATTACACTCTGTTTTTGAGCTGAAGTAATTGGTATATTCATTCATTAGTTAAAAATAAAATTTTTTACTGTGATGATAAACTTCAAATATATGATTTTTTTTTGTCTTGTCTTCTTATCCAAGTACACTGAATTGTTTGATTGACACAACAAGCTCATTAAACATGTCTGGTGGGCTTTAGGAAATTCAGAGAAACACTGCATTTTTTATTTGTAGTTTTCTATATATTAATGACTTAAAATGTATTTTTCAGATATATTGATAATGATAAACTGTTTTTGCAGCCCCAATCAATTTTATGTTTTTATAGGTAAAGAGAAATCTTTATATTTTTTGTTATGCTCAAACAAAAGACTAATGGCCTGTTCCCACTAAATGTGCCAGATTAGGTAATAACATAGGCAAGATAGACTGGTCAGACTGATCCCACTGGACGCTCATAACTCCCAATGTCTGAACGTCAAGTCAAAGATTTGTGAGTGAAGTCAAGTTTCAGCATTCCCTGATGTTAATCAAATGGTAGATAGACAATCAAAATGGGCAGCTTTTCTTACAAAGTGTCATGTCGGTGGCTTTGCTTTTGAATCTAAATGCACAACATGGTAGTTGGTCAGCCAACCCAAATCCAATGCTGTTTGGTAAGTCCAAAAAAGTGTACAAGAACAACGTACTAGACGAAAACAAAATTGGAGACAGGTGCTGTTTCCTCTGCTGCACACTTGTATGAACAAACAAACTGATACCTACCTATAAAAAGCAGCAGTGAAGCTAGCAGTAAGTATACATTCACCGGACACTTTATTAGGTACACCTGTTCAACTGCTTGTTAACACAAATATCAAATCAGCCAATCACATGGCAGGAACTCATTGCATTTAGGTGTGTAGACATGGTCAAGATGACCCGCTGAAGTACAAACCGAGCATCAGAATGGGGAAGAAAGGTGATTTAACTGACTTTGACTTTGAACGTGGCATGTTTGTTGGAGCCACATAGGCTGGTGTGAATGTTTCAGAAACTGCTGATCTACTGGGATTTCCCCACACAGCCATCTCTAGAGTTTACAGAGAATGGTCTGAGAAAAAAATAAAAAATAAAATATCTAGTGAGCAGCAGTTCTCTGGGTGAAAATGCCTCGTTGATGCCAGAGGTCAGAGGAGAATGGCAAGACTGCTTCGAGCTGATAAGAAGGCAACACTAACTTAAATAACCACTTGTTACAAGCAGAGTATGCAAGAGCATCTCTGAACACACATCATGTCGAACCTTGAAGAAGATGGGCTATAGCAGCAGAAGACCACACCGGGTGTCACTCCTGTCAGCTAAGACCAGGAAACTGAGGCTACAATTCACACAGTCTTGATTTCTGCTGAAACATTCAGATGGTAGTGTCAGAATTTGGTGTAAACAACATGAAAGCATGGCTCCATCCTGTCTTGTATCAACCTTCCGGGCTGGTGGTGGGAGTGGTGTAATAGTATGGGGGATATCTTCTTGGTGTGCTTTTGGGTCCCTCAGTCCCTGCAATACAAAGTTGTTCTGAGTGATCACCTTTATGTTTTGATGAAACATTTTTTCCAGGGTAGCAATGCACCTATCCAGAGAGCATGGGGGCTCACTGAATGTGTTTTTATGGCGTTCAGAATACCCATGGGAAATTCTGCACAAATAGCACTCTCCACCACTGTCATCAAAACATCAAATGAAGGAATATAGTGCTCCATCCCTTTAGCAGAGTTCCAGAGACTTGGAGAATCGGTGCAAAGCTGCACTGAAGCTGCGGCAGCCCAACAAGTCACTGAGAAATTATATGTTGATTTTTACTCGAATTTGTAATCTGTAGTTTTCAGTTCTGCTAACCGGCTTGTCTGTATAATGTGGAAGGAAACCTGACACCCAGAGGAAGACAGGGAAAACATGCAAACTTGATGCGAGCAAGCTTCACATAGAAAGGTCGCTGTGAGTTTACTTTGAACCCAGGGGCTTCTTGATGTGAGACATGCTTGCATCACAGCTCGAGTTTTTGATCAGTTCTCCTGATGACAGTTATTTATTTTTATGTTTTTTTTTTTAATTTTGGCATTGCTGCTCTTAGCTTTGGCCTGATGAGACATTAATGAGGACAGGTGTACTCTTAATAACCTCAGTGGAAAATCTGACTGAGAACTGCTCACAATAAAGCACAGTTACATCATCTGTGTACAGTAATAATCGCCCCAGAATTTGTTGCTATTAAAAGCCTGTTGGAATTATTTGGACTTGAAAATGATTGGATGATGGTGAATTCCATTAGTGCATTCTCTCTTTTCTCTGCATCTGTGCAGCTCTCTAGCCCATTAAAAGATGCATCCATTTCACAATAAAAGCCTTTTTTTTCTCCTCTGCAGCTCACTGCATTAGGTTGCTGACAGATAAAGAGAACAGAATGTTTCCTTATGAAGAAAATGCAGACACATCAACCTATTCATTTCACTTTAAACATGCATGCAGATGGACGGACAGATGGATGGACCAGGTAGTCGGAGCTGCTTTTGCTCTGAGGGCCCTCTGTCTTTATGTATGTTCCAGTGCACAGTCTGCAGGGCTTAACATGCACCCCTGAGCATCACTGAGGCTCAGCGAAGCCAGCACATAAAGACGGAGCAAGCCTACTCGCTTCAGCTCGCCCTCCTTCTGAGGGTTACATAAGAATGGGAAATGCAGGCATACCGGCGCTGTTGCAGTCGGAGGTGAAAGTAGGCCTGTTAAGCCAAAGGGGTGATAAAAGTGAGTGTGTGTGTGGATGTTAGAGAGGACCATGTGAGGATGAGAAAAAAAAAAACTGCTAGAAGTGGTGGGCTGGGCTGAGGCAAATGGAGCCACTGCTGGACAGGAAATTCTATTTACTTATTCATAAATATAGACCTCAAGGACTGGTTTTCTACACATTCACTGAGCAAGTGTGTGCTTTGTTTTAAAAAAAAAAGTGAAGTAAAGATAAATTAAAGAAACATATCAAGCCAGTAAGTAAAATGCAGATTACAGTATTAGTGTGTGAAGAATACAAACTTTGTCACAGTCGTGATCGACATGAACTCCACCAGATGCTACAGGACGAACCTGCAACTGACAAATAACCCAAGTTCTGCTTTACCCATACCCTCCTGACCCCTTTAGCTCCACCCCCTTCCCCAGAACCCTCTGTGGAACAACATGAAGCTTTTACCAAAGACAAGATGACCTCATGAATATTCATGTCGCCAACAGTGCTGGAGACGCAACAGAATTCGCTGAGCTCAGCGCCGAGAAATCCCTGTTGTGTGGAAACACACAAATACTCTTGTGCTGTACAGTATACATGCATGGTGGGGCTCCCTCTCTTTGTCTTTCTCTAACATCTTGCCGACCCGCCTGCCTGCGCCCATGCTGGTGTTGAAAATATGTGCGTTCATGTTTAAATGGCCTGGCTGGTGGATACTGGGGTCTACATATTCATTTTTCCATCGAGGGGCCCTTAGTTCAAAAACTTGCACGTCATATCAGGAGAATGCATCACCTCGTCTAAGGCTGAAAATTCCCTGCCGAGCACGCGTGAAAAAATCATCGTCTGTATATCAAAGATGGATGCAGCCACTGTGATGTCACCCACTGGTTTGCTTTTGAGGCCTTGACTTTAGCGTTTTAACTGTGACCATCTTAGCCAGACATCATGAGTATGGGACCAACCTGGCTGAGAAACTGGGGGACACTGCTAATTCAAACAGAAGTGACATTGCACTCATGAGGTTAGCCTGCCCGAAAGCATACCCTCTTTATTGTCCTTACAGGCACTGATGGGGACCATAATTCACAAAAATATCATAATATTGCACTCAACAAGACTTAAACCTACCGATCAGGAAAGTTTTTACTAAGAGTATGGATCAAGGGAGCCTAGGGCTGTTTTCCCATAGACTTCTACACAACCAGGCTTTTTCGCTTTTTTGCGACCACACGAGTTGCCCTCTGCTGACCCATTCCACGTTGTCTTGAGTTTTCCTGGGAGCTATATTCAGCTTTTAACACAGTCTTTTAAAAATAAATCCAGAAATATATCTGGAGCCAGATTAGTTTGTGATATCTGATTCGACTATTTTTTCCAGTTTGTCTTATATCAGTATATAAGATATGATGCAATAAAAAATAATCCTACAAGTTCCTGAATCCAGATCCAGATAAACTCCAAAAGTTCATCACTTCTAAGATTAGGTCAAACCCCTCCTCTGCTAAAGGATTCATGCAAATATGTCCATATTTTTTTGAGTAACACCTGCTAACAGAAAAATTAAAAATAGACAAACCAAATCAACTGCATAAATTATACATCTGCTGAAATGAGTTTGGATTATCTGCAATCCATATGTGGACAGCTGCGTCTCTATCATGTTACTAGCCACACAAGCACACACATGCTAGATTTGTGTTGAGAATTTCAGCATTTGGACAATTTCACACTGCATGTTCATGAGTCCGTGCTTCTCATCATGTCCTCCGATGGCTCTGCAGTGCGTGCTCAACACCTGTCTTTCAACTTCTCAGTTGAGAGTAGCTTACAGTAGCTTAGACAGTACAGAGGCAGACTCTTGATTATAAATGGAGATGACAGACAATCGGATGTCATCTTTGGAGATTTGTGACGGGGCTAAGCCGAAGGGCCAAAACATTGACAAGTAACCTCATAATAGTGCTGTACTCTGTGATCCCCCTGACAGTGCTGCTCAGCTCACAGCTGCACATTTCATATGAGAAAAAAAAAAAAAAAAAAACCATGAGTGACAGAGGAAAGTGATTTTGTGAATCCATGCGCTGTGTGCATGTCTCTTTTGTACTGAAAGACATTTTGTGAGAACATGGCTCAGAGGATAGGTTCCACATGCTGACTCAGTATGACAGTAAATAAAAGTGTGCTTCATATCTCTGATGTACGCTTTTACAACTGCTGTTCTAAACAGTTAGCTTGCTAGATCCTGCTACAGGAAATGCTTCAGATTTTATGCATTTTCAACAGCTGTTACTATAACTCTACATAAACAAAGAAAGGTCACAGAATTGGCTGATTAATCAGCAGCTGTTGATGTTACTGTCAATAAAGCTAAGAGTCTACATCCATGCTAGCAGATTTGTGAGACTGTGTTAAGGCGTTGCTGTGAATTGTCATCGTGATCACAGTGATAACTATGCATGAAGATATAATGTCTAGCATGATCATATTAGCTCAATGTGCTAGTACGCTAACGGTTCAAAGTACAGCTGAGGCTGATCATGTCATTAACAACTCAGGTGTTTTAAGAATAGAACAAATGATGACAAGGTTCTGAAGGTATCTGAAAGTCATGTCATTAAGAAACAGGAAAAAAATCCAGCAAAGACCTGACACGGGACCTGAGAGATGGTCCTTCAGTTGATCCATCTACTGTTCACTGAAGCCTCATCAGAAATGGTCTCAATATAAGGGTGGCTGTCAAGAAGCCATTCTTAAGGAAAGAAATGGGGATCGTGTCAAAATTGATGGAAATATAACCGCAGAAAAGTAGAGTCAGATTTTGATCAACATGCAATACCATCTGGAAAGTATCTGATTGGCAACTTCTTCATTTTTCCAGCATGACAATGATACCAAACACACTGCCAGTGCAGTAAAAGCATTCATAGATAGAAACACTATCAGTCATGGATTGGCCTCCCCAGAGTCCGGACCTCAACATTATTGAAGCAGTGTGGGATCATCCTGACAGAGAACAGAACAAAAGGCAGCCAACATCCAAAGAAGAGCTTTGAATGTTCTTCAAGAAGCCTGGA
>VUQS01029076.1:9205-19558 GCA_015108495.1 Heterochromis multidens | reverse complement strand
GCCTGGAGAACTATTCCTGAAGACTACTTAAAGAAATGACAAGAAAGCTGCCTAAGAGAGTTCAGGCTGTGTTGAAGAATAAAGGTGGTCACACCAAGTATTGACTTTCAAGCTACAAAAAGCTGCAAAAAGCTAACAACATAGAGCATGTCTTTTCAACAGACTAAATTGCTGATATTTCACTTTGGACGAAAGTTGTGGATCTCACTGACTGACTTCATCACGCCATCATTCACTGTTTTGATATTTGATCCACTGTGTAAAATATTTCAGTTCCTCCTTTTGCTTGGGGACTCATTTGGGGTTTGGGGTTTCTCAACTGATGATCTATTTGTGGACCTCAGATAATAAAATCAGAAGAACGGTCTTATATAAAAGCCCAGCCACATGCAGTGACCAGAGTCAACTAAGGCCACAGTCTCTAGGAAATATGCAAAAACGGTGGATTCTAACATGAGCAGTGTGATTACAAGCCATTGCACTCCTCCACTGCATATCTGCAGTCACATGTAGGCCACATGTTTTGGTACAAGTCATTTGAAATAAATTTCCCTTAGGGGAGAAATACACTGTAATACACTGTAATGCAGATGAACAGTATGACAAAGAGCTGTCAGTCAGCTCTTTGTCACTAACCTTTGTTAATGCACTGTGGTAAACCCCAAATGTTATCCTGGGATTCCAGTGTAGGGAGGACATTATAGACTCACTTATTTAATGTTATTAGCTTAATATAGTCTATTGTGGTAATATGGGAATATGGCACAATGAAGGTTGGTACAAATGCATTTGAAAATCACAAACATGCAGATCTCAAAAGGGGAAAAACACAAGGGATCACTGATGTCATATGTTATTAGCTCACTTGGTATTAACAGTTCCGGTGACGGAGCTTTATTAAAATTGGAACATCCGCTGAATATTTTAAAAAGCTATATATAGTAACAAGAGGTGTACTCTCAGCACTCTGAGCGTATTGAACTTTGGACCATCCTGTGTCCTCTAAGTCATTTTGTCTCTAAGTCATCCTGTCAGTCAGTGAGTCATCTGAAGCAGAAAAAACAGAGAGCCAAGAATTAAACCTCTGAATCTGTCAGCAACTCTGTTATTGCTGCTGTTTGCCGAGTCACTGAAAGGTTAGGAACTGAAAGGTGATTTTGGAAAAGTGAAAATCTGAAAAACCTACAGATGGGAGAGGAACTGGGCATGAAAGAGAGCGCAAGAGACAGAAAACATACAGCGCGAAGAAGGTGATGTAACATAAAAGAGTCCGTGTGAGAGGAGGGAGCATAACACATAGAGGAGACTGTACTTAAAAATGTGGGGTCATCCCCTGATGGCTCTGAAATTTGTCTGCTTTCCTTCCTGCACTCAGCCAAACAGCAGTTTCACCTTTTAAACTCTCCCTCCAGTTTAAAGGAATTAAGAACGCTTCAGCTCCTCTCAAAGCAGACGCTCCCATGGGCCTTACACATTAGTCTCCCGCTTCTTCTAGAACATTCCCTGAAAGAAGTATGCAATTAACAATAATTCGGAGGCCATAAGCACTATGGTTGATCATGACAAAACTTTACTTAAAAGCTATGAAAGTAATTTTTCATTATACACAATTCATGTTTTTTTTTCAGCTAATCTATTAACTCTGCATTTAATAATTATTATTATCAAGACTAAGGGCCAGATTTACTAATGGTTTCCACCAACGCATTATTATTTTGGTGATAAAAAGCTACTGTTGGTATTTACTTGTCTTTGGTATCAAACCTGTTACAAACCAAAGTGAAACATCTGTCGAACTGCAGCAATTAATGGGACTCAGACAGACTGAAGCGTGCTAGATTGACACCTGTATCTTACAATGTGTGTTAATAAATTCCTGCAGCATCACACAGCCTGCAAAAAAAAAAAAAAAGCAATTTGCACATTTATGCATGTGGCACAGTAAAAATGATCTAATTAATATGCGTATGGCTCAAGATCTGATATTAAACAAGAAGCACTCTGAGAGCGCAAACCTCTGCCAAGGCAGCTCACTCTCTGGGCAGTATTTACTTTTAAGGGAATAGAATTATATTTTGCATATCTTCATCTTGTTTTCTTTGTTCTTTTTAAACAGACTTTAAGAAGTTTGTAGTGCATTAAAAATCAGATAAGGGAAGCATGACTGATGTTTACTCTGATTACACAAACATTATGTAGGAGTAGGTAATGATAGGTATTGATTTGTAAAGAACTGGGCGTGAATAACTTGAGCTTATTATATAATATTATACTACAGTATATTTCTAACTAACAAGGCACCTCATTCTCTTTCTCTTCACAGTACTTTCTTTAAAGATAGAACACATTTTGGGGTCAACTTGGGGTCAAATGTGACATGACAGTTTAAATCTTTATACATTACTTTCTATATGTTGACAATACAAACCACACTTGTAAGAATCATAGTTTCTAAGTTATAAGGCTTTTTGTCAATTTTCGACCAATAAATCATTAAATTGACCATGAAGACCTTGGTGGATGTAAGCTGAAATTTAATGGATTGTTAGCATGACCCCACTCTACACCTGTACAGTTTTATCAAAATTCATTCAAAACTTGACACGCACGCAGGCAAACGCTACCAAAAACAGAAGCTCCCTGGCAGAGGTAATAACGGGGACAGCACTTAAATTTGGGTTGGTCACTCTTGGCACTTCCCCAGTAAGAGACAAATGTAGCCTACAAGCGTGAAGGTTATTTAGTCATATGTCAGCATGGAGCAGTTTTTGGTACACACAGTGAGTATCAGCTATCCAGAGATGTGAGTTTTTGCTGCTCGTGATGGAGAGGGTGTTGGGCGCGTGGAAGTCAGCAGATGTATAGCTGAAGAGGTAAGTATTTAGATTGCGGCTGTTATTCTAATGGATTTTGGTGACTACACAGCAGTAAAATAAGTTAAAAAAAAAACAAAACTTAATACATACTCTATGTTCTAAGAATCTTAAATAGATGCCAGTGCATGCTGCTTGTTCTCTTCAGCAGGTTATCTGGACTGATTAATTAAGGTAACAACTGATTATAGCCAGGGAGTAGTCACCATCATATAGTGAACAAAACTGACCAGCTACTTTACATTATATTGTAATAAAAGCTATTAGCTATTTGATTCCGTGACCTGGCTTGATCTATGTAAGTGAACACAAACAACATAAATGACAGTTACTGCTTTCGTATCAATAACAGACAATCCTGACAGGCTAGTGTTTCAATTTTCATAAGGGATAAATAAATACTTGATAAGGGATATTAGTTACTTGATTTAAGAAAGATCAACCATTTCTCATGTAGCCACTTATTTCGTTATTTTCCTAACATTCACTGTTGTCAATAGGAGCTATGGTTTCAAATACTGCCTCTGTAATCATGTTTCATCTCTTCTTTTGCCCAGTTTTACTTCTCTTTCTTCCACTAGTTATATTCACAGTAAGAGGTGAAGCCTTAAACATCCTGTAACCTTCACTACCTTTTACTTTGCAGTAAAAAAAAAAAAAAAGAAAAAGTGACTTCCTCGGCCTTACATCGCTGGCTGCAAACATCAGAGCACAGAAGGAAAAGCAGCAGTTAGGATACTTGGCTGACACTAGGGTCACTTTTGTGTGCATCAATTTGTATACAATTTCTGTAGCTAAAGGGAGAGATGGAAATAAGGATGAAGGAGGATGAAGAGGCATGAGAGTCATCTGCTTGCTGACACGGTCCACAGTGCAAACCCACGCTCGGCAGTCACCTGCCTCTCCATCACATTCCTCACCTGATCTGTTTCTGGAGTGGCTGTGTGACAGCAGCGGGCAGAGCCGGGATGAAAGCAGTGATGCTATGTTAGTGGTGAGGACCCGTGATTAGTTTACAAAATTATGTTATCTATCACGTGAAAACCAGAATTTCTCACGGAGATCTCCATAACAGGCACACAACGATGCATGTTATTCAATCAAAATGGATTTCTTAGTGATTGAATTCAGAGAGAAATATATTCCATATTTGCTAACAGCATGTTCTCTGAGTGCTTTCTCCCAATTAGTCACTGTGACATTTTCAAAGTAAATCATCACAGTCATACCAAATTGTAGAGGAAAACTTGCCAGGCCTGACAAATGCCTGTCTGTTTTGTGAATATCTCCTCTGTGCCATACAGTCAGTTACGGTGTCAGGCATTGAATGTCTTTAGGGGAGTTTTGGGGGGGGTATTAAATCTCTATTTGCAGCTGGTGATTGCCAGGAATGGGAGGTCCTCCAGTACTGATCAACAAACAAGGCTTAAGCATCCTCTGGCCATATACAAACCCGTCTTCGTCTTTCCTTCCCATTTTCTCTACTGGGGCATGCCTGCCCTATATGGCACAATCCCCTCTTTTCCTTTCATCTTCTTGTGAAAATTCATTAGGTACTGCATGCATGTCTTCCAGGCTTTGAAGGACGTTGATAAAACACTGTATGTGCAACCTTAATCAGCTTGATCCACTTGATGTAGAGCTGAAGTGAGGTGGGTCTATATCTCTCTCACATTCCTGTCTTCCTTCTCTCTCTCTCTCTCTCAATATGCTTTCAGGCTGTTTGCTTTCTTAAATGAATGTAATGGTACAAACGGAGGATAAATTGCCTTTCTGTGTGCTCCATCTCATCACATCCATCCCACAGGGCTCTTTCCAAAGTGGGAGGTTAAAAACAAAAGAGAAAAAAAGAAAAAAGAAAAAAAAAATGAAAACAGACCAGGAAAATAATTCACTTGCTTTGCCTGGGAGATACACATTGCTATCTGTGTAGAACCCCTGCGATAAGGCTGATGTGCATTTGGTGCATTAGGCCTCTTGCACTATCGCCGCCACACAGAGCAGGCTGGGAGAAAAGGGCAAAAGTCGGTGCGTAAATGCATGTCTGTGTATTAGACCTGCCCCCTCATTTTGTAACCTATCTACAGAACTTACATGGGGCTATCCCAAAGCTGTATGGGGACTGAAACATCGAAAAAGCTTTACCGTGTGCAGAGGATGTCCTGTAGATATAGCTAGCTAACTGACTTGAGGATTCACCCGAGGGCTCATTCATTACATAGCCAGCTCTCTTTAACAGCACCTAACATTCCAGGTGAAGGAAAAAGCAATACTCCATACAATCACTGAGACACTAATATCACAACTACACATGGACACTCAGGGGAAGTAGCGGAAAACTCTCGGGGATGTCAGGCACAAAGAAAACATGACTTCAAGGCTGTGGGAATAAAACTGGATTACAAGAGGTGAAGAAACCAGATACAGTTATGTGACTAACTGATGTACCAACAAGTTAGTAAAATGTAATTAGTTACTGCTAATGTATATGTCTCATTAAAGCAAAACTGTTCCTTGATGCTGGTCATATCAATTTTACTCCCTTGAGGACAACAAGAAAATGTTATTAGAGGCTTACGAGCTGTTATTAAAGCCTTAATGCTGATGCAAGGGTCGTAAAAGATTCATTTGTTTACCAATGAATTATTGAGAGGTAGGATTTAATCAAAGCTACAGATGTTGCAGTCCGAAAGTGTTGTTAATCTCACTTTGATTGCATCTAATTGAAAATATAGACTATAAAAATCAGAGAGACTGATTGCTGATTGTAGAGTTAATTACAGACGCCAAATAAGAGAGCAAACAATAAAAAAGTGATTACTCCAGACTGGTTCAGCGATCATCTTGACTTTGGGGGGGGTGTACATTGTTGTTCATAAGAACTTACTCTTCATCTGCATTACTCTAATAGAGTCATCCAGCGGTCCATTCAGACATTACAGCACATAACACAACTGAAGATTATGTGTCTCTGTTGGAATGTGACTGTTGTGTTTTCTCATCCAAAAACAATGAGAGGGGTAATAAGGAATGAGACAAAATGAATAGTTTAAACAATCATGAGGATAAACGCTCTATCAGCCTGCGGCTCTGAACAGACTGGAGGGGGCAGACCCAGCCTTCATCTGAGGTGTAAATGTGCTTCAATGTTTCCCACCTTAAAAGTCAACATCTTAGAGCTTCAGAATAGTGAGGTGGGGGGTGTCCTCAAAAAACCTTCTTTTGAGATGAAAAGCCTGACCTTTTTATCAGCAGCAGAAAATGCATTAGCAGCCTCATAATTCAATTTCAAGACCATGCAAAGTGGAGGATTTGACTGAATTTTAGTGTGGTGAGAGCAAGGAGAAAAACACCACAGTGAGTGTTTCTTTAGGTGAGGATCTTTGGTTTATTTTTCTCTCTTTGCTGCTTGCTTGCCAAACTCTTCGGAGCTGGTGAGTTGCAGAGGACTTCAAGGGCTTTGCACAGCTGAGCTCTGTGAGCTCCATATCGTTCCCCCCCGCTCTTCTTCTATGTCTCTCTGACTCTGTCTTGCCCATGCTCTAAGTAGCTTTAAAAACTCAACTGGGTAATGGGAGCAGCAGTCAATCAAATTGCACTCTCAAAGGTGATGCTTTGTTTCACGCCCACTTCCCACAAACCCCATCGAGCCTGGCACCTGTCAGGTTGTCGTTCTGAAATGCGGCATCCAGTGCCAGTCACCCAAACCACCTGGTCCCTCGGCAGATTGAGGGGTTGACTTGTCAGCTGCCTGTCGAGAAATGAGGTCATTCAATTTTGCTAGGTCTACCTTTTTTAATAAGGTGAAATGAAACAATCTAAAAAGAAAACACTGTGCTCAGGTGTTTATGTCTGCCTCACTTTCATGTAAGCTCCGTAATAGAGCGAGTGCAATTTATGCTACAGGTTTTAGGGTGAAAAACGATATTTACCTTTACTTTATATAAGGCATTAACAAAACTGAACATAAATAAATCCCAGCTTTCTATTGGTGCCCTTCAGTTTTACTGAGCCTGACAGCATTGTCAAAACAGCACTGGAGCTGCCAGTTCTAATAACACGGAGGTTAGTAATAAATTGTCAAATGAGCTCTTGTTGTACCGTGATCCCACAGTGGAACAGTAAAACTTGATACGGCAGCATGGGCAGGATCTCTGGACGCCCACAGCAACCAGAGGTCCTCATATCTCTAAGGGTTTTATAGGCTCAGGTCTGACTCAATCCAGCTTTACAGTCACAGTGACCTTCCCATTAGAGCTCCATTACCAGAGGTCTATTAGAGAGAGGGGAGCATACCCAGGCTATTTTTCCAGCTGTGGCCTCATCTTATGAACTGTAGTAGATAAACGAGTATGCAGCTTTGTAAGCCTTGAAGAGTCATGGGTGAATTAAGGCATAAAATGAAAGCACTTGTATATAAACACGAAGCAAAAATGACTCCTAGATGCAAAATCATAATCTACATAAAATGGCAACTGCAAGTAGTTGGACCCCACCTCCTTTAAAAAGAACCAACACCAACCAAAGGCCTCTAAGAAGCTCTACTTAGTTGACTGAAGCTAAACAAATGTCTTCTATCTAACTAAAAATGCTTTGAGCGTTTATTTTTCACTCATCTCTTTTCATTTTCTACATGTTTTTACAGCACTCTGCATTTAATCATTAGTTATTATTAATCTCTGGCTCTCCTCCACAGTGTGTCTGTTGTCCTGTCTCCCTCCCCTCACCCCCAACCGGTCACAGCAGATGGCTGCCCCTCCCTGAGCCTGGTTCTGCCCGAGGTTTCTTCCTGTTAAAAGAGAGTTTTTCCTTCCCACTGTCGCCCAGTGCTTGCTCATAGGGGGCCATCTGATTGTTGGGGTTTTCTCTGTATTACTGTAGGGTCTTAACCTTACAATATAAAGCACCTTGAGGTGACTGAATTAAATTGAATGAATGACAGCATGACAATGATGGTAAACAAACCAGTGGGAACTTGGAGAACTGGACACACGAGCACTGTTTCAAGTTTTCAAAGTTATGCAAATCAATCAGAATCAGAATGCTTTATTAATCCCAGAGGAAATTATGTAAATGGTTGAGTGAATGGTATTTAAAAGAAAGATACTTAATAGGTTGAGACAGGTTGAGTCTAGCCTATCTTCATATATGTTCACTGTCTCTGTTAAGCATTCTGTATGCAGAAATAGATAAGCTACCAGCTAATTTCAACTTCATTCTATTTTCTTGGTTCCTGGTAAGATTTATACAACTGTGCCTTGCTTCTAGAGGTCATATTAAAATCAGGAGTTGGCTTCTGGTATTACCCACATATAATATTATTTACTTTGCTGCAAGATATACTGGCAGCTGGCCACAAATAAACTGCTGGGTTTACAATGTTCTTATGCAACATGCATTTTCACTACATATATGCAAAGTCATCATTCCTGCATGGCATGGCATGCAGGAATCTGTTCTCATAATGGTTTTATTTCACACTACAGACTCTTTTCATTATGAAGTGCACAGGGTCATGTGATAGAAACTGATCAGGTTAAAAGGCAGTGACAAGTTTTTTATTTTATTTGTGTTGCAGTTCCAACCACAGACCTTAACTCTACCAGAGTATAACTCAAATAACCCAGTAAAATAGGATCCTTAATCTGCTGCTTTGATCAAAGTGTGTTTCTCCAGGGCCTCCTGAGAAGGAAGTAACAATATCCAGGTCAGGGTTAAATGCTGCTCATTCTTCTCTTTCATACAGAAAACTGACATCCAAGAATGAGCGGAGTTCAATGAACAATATTCAACTTTCCTTTTTTTCTGGCTTTCATACACGAACGTCATGCCATCGCTGCAGATGCTCCAAAATATGAGGCAAGTATCAGGATTAAAAAGTGAAGAAAGTGTAAGTCATATAACTGCAAGGTAAATCAAAAGTTCTCAGTCCAATCTCCTTGTCTTGATACATGGATTAGTCAGAAATGATTGTAAATTCTGTTGTGTTGGCGCTCTATTCTTGACAATGAAAGTTCCATTAAGTTTAATTTAGAAATGCAAATTACTGTTTATGTTTGTTATGATAGACAAGTGACAGGAGTCTTGAAATGCGAATGTGTTGCAAGCTCCTTGTTGCAAATTGCAAATAGAAAGCCTCTGAGCGAAATAAGAACCAGAGAATATTATCATTCTTCTCAAAGGCAGCAAGACAAATATTACAGGCATTCAGCTGGGCTGGAATACACAAGATACGCAAAGCAGCAAGAGGTGCAAAACACAAATGCACTGTTAAACATGTAGCGCATATTTCCAAGCAATTCACAACAGTTGCAATGCCTAATCCTGTCCCTGCACATAAAAATCCATACTGTGCTATCAATACTCAAGGATCAGAGCCCAAACTTACCGCAAGCTTGGATTTATAATTAGCATGCAACACTAAGCATTAGATGCTGAAAGAAACATGTGAAGGTGAAAGCCCAGTATTTCCAAAACACCACCGTAACAAGGGAAAAGAGGAAGATAAGACGGGAGAGTTTTAGGAAAAAACTTGTAAACAGCAGAATATATTCATATTCCAATTTGAAGTGTATTATACCAAATTTAAGATTAACAATACAACACAAATATAAAACTGCTTCCAGATGGCCATAGGAAATTTGAGAAAAATCTGAAAAAACAAAAACAAAAAAGAAAACAAAGAAGAAAAACTGTCTGAATATTATTTTTTTAAAAGTCATAGCAAAGTAACAAAGCATCTGTTGACAATCAGACCCGTCATACAGGGGGACAATTGCTTTCTCTGACAAAACCACTAAGCAGATTGCTAGTGAAATTTCCTTTGGCAATTAAGCAGAAAAAGTTTTCCAAGGTTGTCTCACATTAAGGCTTTCATACTGTATCCTTGCAATGAGTGTCTTGAGTGCATCACTGATCAACATCTTGTGATGTGACTACACACAGTCACTGAAAACCAATCAAACATTCTTTATTCAACTAGGCCAATCATCAGGTCCTCCCTAAGAAGTTTATAGCTGCTATAACTACAAAAGCACTACCTGTAGAAATATGTGGAGATACCCTTGACTTTAGACATATGGATCGGTGGCCTTCATCCACAGCCATGGATGTACTGGTAAATAGATTGAATCAGCTATCACAGGGGACAGACAACCTTGTCATTTCTACTGTCACTGTTATGGGAAGGGCACAGGATGGAGATTCTACCTTTGTGAATCTTCTTAAACACATGCAAACCCACAGGGAGGGGCTCAGCCTTCATCGCACACATTAAAAGCGGATTTAGACTAGAGCCTACAACATACCCTACGCCAGCACTGATGCTTGTGCGTTGTGCGTTATGTGCTAATTACCTTGTGGTCGTGTCCCAGTGTTTTATATGCAGTGCTAGCCATGAGGGAAATAAATAAAATGCTGGGATTTATTTTTTCCCTCCTGAGTCTCCAATCTTTGTTTTTTTTTTTTTTTTTCTCCCCTG
>VUQS01029074.1:0-12840 GCA_015108495.1 Heterochromis multidens | reverse complement strand
AAACCAGCTGTGATAAGTGAGGGTGGCTCTGACTTTGAAACAGTAGGCAATGCATGCTCAAATGATGATGACTTGTCAATCTCATGATAAGCCCCTCACCCTCAAAGTATACCCAGCTTTATCCTCCTATATGTATCTAAAGGGATCTTAATTTACAGAAGTTGCTTTCAGTAATATCATGATGAGGAGGAAAGATCAAAGATCAAGGGAGCCAAAGGAATATTTTCTCATAGAATTTGGTATAACCTGACTGGGGTCCCCCCTCCCCCAGCCACAAGAGTTGCCCCCTGCTAGCCATTAGAAAGAATGGAGGTTCAGAGCACTGCTGCATTGCCTTAACTTTTCAGATCCCAAAGCTTCTTTATGTTTTGTGGTGTTAGTGGAAAAGAGCAGCAAATGATCATGCTCAGGATTAATCCAACACCATCAGAGCTGTCACTACGTTTTTATTTTCAGAAAGAAAAGCCCAAATATTGTTTGTGAAGAATCACAATATTTTCTCTTGCGTATCAAGTGGATTATTATATAAAGACTTCAGTTTTCTAATACTGCAAACATGGGTCTTTCTAAACACTTAAGTAAATAAGAATTTGGGTGAATGAATAGTTGGCAAAATAATGAAAACAGAAACTGCCTCTGGTATGGTCTGCGACCCAGACATTCTCATGGGGCGTTTCCATCTCACATAACCCCAGATTAAAAAAGGACCAAATATCACATAAGGCCTGTCATTTATTTTACTGTAGGAGACACACACTGAACCATGTGTTACTGTCACACGCTTTCTCTTCACATCATAATCGTAAGTCATAAATCACTCCTTTTCAATTATAATTTTGTGTGGAATACCAGAGGAGGATGTCAGGGTTTTAGTTAATGATATGACAAGGAGAAAAAGAATATATTTTGTACCATTCTATGTGTGTACAGTCAAAATAGCTCATTTTAAAGCCCATTATACTCCTCTTTGCACAGCAAATCTGTGGTGCAGTCATAGTAAAGAAGTGTTTCTCAAGCTTCCAACATGGACAATTGCAAGCCAAATGTTTAGTGTTCCTACTTTTCATACTGTGCTGTGGAAACAAATTTACAAATTTATGTGTAGATTGTTTCCAAAAATGTAGCCATAATGATTTTAACATGGACTTTTGTCTGAAAACAGTAATAATAAAGTATGTTGCATTGATATTGATATTTAAGCAAATCAGCCTTTTCCCCACTTGGTTTTCTTGCCACAAGATGGCTGTAGAACATCAGATTAAACGTCTCAAACTGCCCATCAACGTCACTGAGACTTTTTTTTTTTTTTTTGGCAGGTTCCAGATCATCCATATGAGCTAGTTCTGATGCAAATTGAGCAGATCCAGAAGGTCCTCCAGGAACACAGTAGATTGCTGCCTCATTTAGGAACAGGTCAGTGTCAGTGCACACTCCTGTCAGTACACCCAGTGCAAAATCTGCTTTTTCAGCAAGAGGATTAAACATTTTCAACAACTAATTCTGAGCTGTTTAAACCAGATGAGTGTAAGCGATACATATTATGACAGGAGGGATTTTATTCTTCTTGAATTTTCAGGCTTCCAACTCTGCACTTGTCACTTACCCTAATGATCTAATTCCCATAAAACTGCTTTCAGGCTGAGGCTGGGTCATTAAGTCATTACAGGCTTTTAGGAAGCAGACAGTGCATGGAGCCAATTTGCAGCGATGGCAAGAACAGTAATGCAATAATGTTCCGTGTTTGTTTTACATTTAGGCCTTTCTTTGCCTTTGTTTTCATTCTTCTGTTTTGCTGTGATATTCCAGTTTAGGGGTTGCTAGCCTCAACTTGATAGCCACCGCTGGTTCATCCTACTGTTGCAGTACACATGCAGTGCAAAGGCTTGAGGCGTCATGCATGAATAGCGGGTCGCATGTTAGGAAATGTGCTATTTCAACTATAAAAAGGACTTAAAATTGTGCACATAGACAACCTTAACAAACTATAGCACCTTTCTGCAGACCAGTGTCAATATTTGGACAATGCAAGGCAGGAAACATACTGAGGGTCTGCTTTCTTGTATATGTCTGATATAGGCTTACAGTGTTAGAAAAAGCAGAACAGTAAACTCTGCGTGGTTGTGTGTTTCTTGTGGTAATATTTTACTCAGAAAAGACAACACTCTTCTCTTTTAGAGTCTCTCTCAGATGTGTATTTACAGCAGCAGTATACACACGACATCAATATTACAGTCAAATAATTCAACTTGCATTACCAGTATTACAAAAATGTATTGAGTGTTAAATAGGTGTTAACTACAGCTTCCCAGGTTTTTGTTATCCAGTAGGGATTGACACCGGAACTTGCTAGTTTACTTGTACAATAAGCAAGAACACTCAGTGATGGGAAATGTAAAAGCAACCACAGGAATAAAATAATTCCTCAAGTAAATGAAACGACTGCAAGATCAAAAGGGAAAGGTAGATGTCTGAGCAACATCAGAACACTTTCCCAACATGTTGCATTGAGGGTAAGCCCCAATAAACAAGTCATACTGATTTGAGGTTTGAGGCATTAATGACAAGCATGATCCTCAGCACTCAGCAGTATAGAGTTTCCTGAGTGGTAAATGAGAGCTGTGCACATATCAAGGGTAAGCATTTAGAAGGCAGCTTCTTAAAAGTTGCCAAAGAATATACTCTGCTTTTCTGCAGCATACGTGTTGCTGCTGTAACAGTAAAAACTCCCAGTAGGATAAATTAAAGAGAGCTCAAATATGTATTCACAATGCTGCTGAGTGCTTTTGAGTTATTACAGGAAGTGCTAACAAATGCAATATCATCTCAGCTACCTGGTTTAAGGGATCCTAATAAGTAAAAATGCTTTAACATTTATATTCAAGTAAATATTGATATACAGTATGCATTAAAATTTTACTATTTAAAACATGCAGCTGAAGTGTAAATTTACACAAATCTATCACAAATGATTTTGAACACAGTATATTACAATCGTTTTTATGAGTGGACCAGTCAGACAGGATCTTTAATTTTATACACTGCCCTATTAATCCACTGCAATGCCCTGTACACCCACACTGGTTTCTAATACTTTGGCTGAACCATTGTCTTCATAGGACTGTATGTACACGTGAAGGCAGTTACTCACAACACATTACTGAGCATATACTCACACGCATTTCACATTTAAAATTGCAAAGACATTCTCAAAAGGTAGTCTCTGTCTCCAGTAGAAGGTTGTTAAAAACTGACCTGACCTTTTACAATAAAAAAAGTGTACACTTAAAGAAGAAAAGCAAAGGCAGCTTTAAGGTGAACTGCATTTAAATTATGATGTCAAACTGTGTTAATCTTCTAATAAAAACTGACAATAAATGCCCATAACTGTATGGGAAAAACAATCACTGGACGTGCAATAACATATTCTGTGTCTTATAGCTCAAAACTTCATCTCATTTAATATAAAATCCTACACAAAGCTCATATAACAAAACAAATTACATAAAATGGGACTCACAGTTAAAACACATTCATTATAGTCATAGTTTTTACAAGAATTGGTCCACTGGTTAAGATAATGGAAGGTTGTGTGGGGCCATTTATGACCCCAGAAATATGTATGTTTTCAAACATCACAGGCTTTGTAATTTTCCACTTCTGAGATTTAGAAGTAGAATAATACCATAATTCAATGTATTGAAACTTTTAAATTAGTACCTGGTAAGATAAATGTAAATAACCTATTTTAAAAAGCATTCCCGTATTACCCCACTCTGTCATTTTAGTTGCTTAAATAGCTTGGTCCCTTGATAGTTAAGACTACCTTCATGCCACTCTGCCTACCCATTCAGACAATCTGGATAAACATCACAAACCTAATATCCTCAGCTGTAGCTCGTAGGATTCCAGCTTCTGTATCCCCACGTCTGCTTGGAGATCTGGCAGGAGTATAAACAAGTATGAACAACCCCTGGTGGTTACCTTAACAGTGGCTAAAAAACAATCCACCTTAACTGGAAAGAGAGAAACAACCTTTCAATACCTCAGTGGTACCAAACTACTATCTGACTAGTACAGCTTCACAGAAAGATGAACGGCACTTAAAAACAATAATACACACTCTGCTAACTGAGGCTGGCTTCTTGTGTAAAATAACCAAATAAATAACTATACATACACACAAGAAAAACATTTACATTCAATGTATGAATCTGCAAAGTAAAAAAAAAACAATCTTTGAGCTGCATCTCAACTAGTCACTGACTCTGTGTAGGAACTGTGATGTTGCTGCATCCGGTGTGTTTGCCACCTTCTAGTAAAGGTCATCTGATGACCTCATATTGTCAGCATTTCTTCCCACAGCTAAAAACACCCATGGGGGTGGATGAGTGGTTATGCAATTGGTGGTGGCTGTTGATAAATGAAGGGCCTACGCTGTTGTGAAATGTCAAAGAGACAGATCATTTCCCTATTACGGGCAAAAAAATCGTTCTAGTGCCAGTAGCAGTAGTAGTAGTATATGTTGTTGTGTTTGGGTTGCCGGAGTCAGAATTTATCAGTCTTTTCTGAAGAAATTCAGGACAAAAAGTGCAAATGTAAATATCTTTAAACCCTGAGTTACAGAAGCAGTAAACCATCGGGTCCAGCAGGCAGTCACTGTAAGACAAAACCATGAGGGCATCGTACACCTGAACAGCCACGTTTTCCGCATCCTGCCAGTCATTCAGCCGCACAAACAGCAGAACTGCTCTGGCTATAGTGCAGGGCAGGAAGCAGATGGAGAAGACGACAACAACAGATGTGACCAAGCACACAGCCCTCCTCAGCTTAGTCTTCTCCCCGACTGTCTTCTTCCTCAGCCGGTTGACGATACAAACCGTGCAGTAGACGAGGACGATGTAGGGGATGATGATTTGGGAGAAGAAAACAACCTTAAAAAAATTAGGTACAGCAGCAGTACTGTATGTGTCCTACAGTAATCTCATATTTCTATACAGACATGGCAAAGTTTATCATGTACACTCCTGACTCAAAGATTACATTTGTCCTGAGATTACAATTTTTTAAAGCCCTGTATGGAAACTCCTTAGCTGTTCCAGCTGTCTCCTACCTTTTACTTAAGTTCAGACAGCTCCTTATTCCATACTTTTAGAATTAATTTGAAATTGTTTAAATGACTTTTTTCAGAAATAACTGATGATTATCTAGTGATATTTTTTTTTAACAGTTAACAGTTGTCTGGTCTCTAAAATGTCCAAATATTGTTAAAAGTGCCCATCACAATCTGTACACTTTTCACATCTTGTCCCACCAGTGATTCAGACCCTGAAAATATTGAGTTTACTTTGTAAGAAAGTTACAAGAAATATTCATATTTGAGACAAAGGGAAACAAAGGGTTTATCAATTTTGCTTAAAAAATGAATATAAATGATTCATTTAAATTGTTGCTTGATGTGTTCAAGCCTCCAATTTTTACTCCAAGAAAAAAAAAACCCCAATTCAATTCTGTCATGCCTGGATAAGTTTATGTATGTTATGTGGCAGGGACCTGCCAGTTAGGGAACTGGACTGGATATGAACTGTAAGCCAGCTTCATCGGAAGTTGCTGCAGTTCTGTTAATCTCTGCAGTTCTTCTTAAATGTTCAAAAGGCTTTTTAATTTCAAAATCCATCCACCCATTTCCTCTCTGCTTATAAAACTTTAGTTGGGGGGGCTGGAGCCCATCTCAGCGAGGTGGTATACACCCTGTACAGGTCACCAGTCCATCACATTAGTAGATATTGTTATGTAATGTAAACCAACACTACTTCCAAACAAATAAACTCAAACTGTACCTCTCTGAAGGTGTCTGTCACATCGTGAAAAAATGTCTCATTTTTACGGCCGTGACTGTTGCAGCACTCAAAAGTTGTGACCATAGTGGGAGCGGTGAGGGGAAGCAAGAGGATCCAGATGATGACAGATATCTGAGGAGACTTCTTAAACACTTTGACACAATTTCTCCTTCCTAGATGGACCACACTGAAGTAGCGATCGAGGGACATTGTGATGAGGAAGGCTATGCTGGCTCCTCGATTGAGAAACAGCATGAAGAGCATTATCTTACAAAGCACTGTATTCTCACTGCGCCGCAAGCTGTGCTGGTAATGGTGGATCTTGAAAGGAAGGCAGCCCACCAGCAAGAAATCAGCAACCACAATATTGAACAAGAAGATGGCTTTGTTCTTCCAGAACTTAAATCTAAAAGGAAGCAGTTCATAAAAAGGTTAATTGTTTCACAGCCACTGAGTTTGCTTTGCATCAAGAACGAACACAGAGAAACAGGAAAAAAAAACGTCTACACAACCTCTGCGTGCCTCTGTCCAGCAGTTCACTTATCACTCTGATAGCTCACTGTTTTAGAAAGTGAAATGGTTTCTGAGTGCCGCTTTTCTGTTTTCTTCACAGTACACTACAGTGGTGAGAATATGCAGCGTTACCAAATAAAATGCTGTCTAGAGAGAAACTTTTTGCTCGCATTACAGTGCTGCACGTTTAACATGCTTAGCAATCAGTCTCAAGGTAACACGCAGCTCAGCTTCTTTGTTCTGCACTCTGCATTGTAATTTTTCAAAAAGAACCTTTGTTCCACCATTTCAAAGTGCTGATAGATTTTTGGACATTTCTTGTGCAGCAGTTCAAAATGATTTGTTATTCTTACGGAATCTGAATTGGTTGCATCTTTAAGTGTCGCACTTTTAAAGTGCTCACAATGTTTTAAAGATAAGCTCAGCTTTGTTTTTCACATTAGCTGAGTTGATTTAGACTTCAGACAATCTTTCTCCTGTTCTTTGCTAGAACAAGAATAAATCTATTAGGATTTTGTCTGTAAAGAGTCTCCATGCAGTGATAATAGAAATAAAAAGTTTTAAAATCTGCCCAGTTTTTAGAAAGTTTGAGTGTTTCTAGGGAAAAGACTTCCAGGCTTTTTTAAATCACCTTTTGACTCACTGACTTCATGTAAAAGATTGACTCTCTTTGGTGCCAAGAAATTCCCACCAGCTGAGCTGTACAAACCTTAAGTATGTTTTTGTTTTGTTTTTTTTAAGTTTAGAGTGGCTTTTCTTCACTATACAAACCAACAGTTTGATTTTGAATGCTTTCTCAAAAATAGAGGAAAGGCAGTGAAAGAATGAAAAGATTTTCTGTGTTTCCTCATACCTGAAGATGAAGATGTAGAGGACGGACAGGTTGAGAGGCAGACCCAATGCGAATTCTCCTGCCATCACCCAGGAGAGGGCTTGGTATGTAATGTTACTGGGTGTTTTGCAGTGGTCAACTGATCGATCTACAGACATGTTTTGTTGATTGATCATATAAGTGGTGGAAATTGTACTTCTTCCACAACAGTAGATGAAGCCACAGTCAAGTTAATATGTCATATATGTAGACAGCAGGCATTGCATAGTTAATTCCTTTGTCCTGGAGGTGCTTGTAGCTTCCTATGACCTCGAATCTTCTCCCCTCAGACACAGATGTCTCCTTCTCACTCCAGTCCATCAAATTCAACAGTCCCCTTCAAAGAGCCTTACAGTGATTGTGGAGCTTTGTCACGGCTTGTTTGTCAGTGCCAAAAGATACAGAGGAAACATACTGTTAACACAGCATGCACTGAAAAAATAGCACTGAGTGTAAGAAGAGAAAATGCCCTCTTTCAGCTTCTCAGTTTGTGTGAGGCTGCCACTGGTTACTTGAGAGGAAGTATTTGTAGTCAGCTGGAGGTGTGGTTTAAAGAGCGGTACTCAACTGACTCACAAACAAAACATGAGAGATGCTTTTTTTCAATCTTTCAATCTAAACAAAACTACAAACTCTAATTTATTACTGTAACAAAGGAATGTGACTCTAGTTCTGCTATTACAGACAAAGTGCTATTTGGTAGTTTAAGGTGGTTTTATTGGCAGAACGGCTAAAATGCTTGTGACATTCCTAAGGGGACTGTCAATACTGTTATGGTCCACGCTGGTTTGCTGGTTTTTCTGTTGTCTTTTCATCCACTGAGTCCAGGAAGGGCAGTGCTGAAGTTTCTCCAAACTATTCTCAGCTATTGCACCTGGAGGTCATCAGCAGCTGTATTTAAGGATCAGCACGGGCAGCTTGCTTAGAGTGTGACTCAACCTGAACTGTGAGACGGATCCTTCTCTCCTGCCATGTACCTCCCTTCTCGGGAAGGACATGTAGGTCTCGTTCTCACCCGTCTGCCCTCCTGGAACTCCTGGAAGGTTTTTTCCAGTTAAAAGGGAGTTTTTCCTTCCCACTGTTGCCAAGTGCTTGCTCATAGGGGATCGTCATCATAGGGGCTTACAATATAAAGCGCCTCAAGGCGACTGTTGTTTTGATTTATAAATATATAAATAAAATTGAATTGAAATTGAATTAAATAAAGACTCTGAAATCTGCTATCTGTTCGATCCTTGTCTGCATTTGAGTCCACTTCTCTGCCTGGTGGCTACGGCCCGTAACAAATACTAAACCATCATGCCGGCACGTTCCTAGCGTTATGCTTGGAAACCTTCACAGGACTGCAAAAACATGCTGAGTTTACTTTGCTAGAAAATTACATATAAAAAAGGGACATATGAGCTTCTCTAGGTACACAGATATAGATTTTATAGGATGCTTATGCTATTCATACAGGTGAGCCTCAAGAAAAAAGAAATACATGGAATATACGTATACAGTCACTTTTTAAAGTGTTCAAAACTGGGTTTTTTTTGTTACTATGCTATGTGTTTTACTTTAAATAAATACAATCTTTCCTATCAGCCTACATTCAATAATCTGTTGACAAAAATTAGGGTCAGACAAAAAATATGTTTTGAAGTCTTAATTTAAAAATCTGAAACTGATGTCTCTTTGACAGACATATTTAAACCCTTATTTCAATCCTTTGTTGAAGCCGCATTTGGCAGCAGCCAAATCTTCATAGGTAGAACTTTACAATCTTTGCACATCTGGATTCAAGCAGTTTGTTCCACTCTTCCTGGCAGATCTTTTCAAGCTCTGTGAAACTGCATGGAAAGCCAGTATGACAGAAGTGCTACTTTATGTAGCTGGCAGAGTCTGGATTTCAGCTGGACCACTGAAGGAGAGTCAAATACTTTTCTGTTGTTGTCTTGGCTTAATGCTATGGAACAATGTCACAGTGAGAGGTTATTATCCCAGACTCAGGATCAGGTTTCCTTGTTTTTGGTTGAATTCATCGTTCCTTCATTGTCAGGACTGAAGGTTATGAGTAGTGCCAACATATATCTCTATTTTATCAATATGTCACCAGTGCCACTGAAAAAAAACTGATATCAGCATCATAGCTCAGAGATTGTGCCCACCATAGTTATTTTCAAAGGAAATTACCCCATACTTAATGCAACCTAATGTTTGGGTTACAGACTTTTAAAGTGTGGGCAGGCTGTCAAAATGCAGAGCTGAAAAAAGAGGTAATGATGTTTTTTTATGATTTCAAATTTCTTTAATTTCAAAATTATTAAGACCATTGTCCTGCTGGAAATACAACAAGCTTTTGAAAGGTTCTGCATTTGGACCTGCTGGTTGTCTAAAGCTTTTCTGTGTGGGTGTTCTGGCACACGGTTAAATGGTGTCTATAGGTGTGAATGTTGTGTTTTTGCGTTACCTCTGTGATGGAGCAGGAACGTTTCCAGGCTGTACTCTTCCTCAGTGCCAGCTGGGATAGGCTCCAGAGCCTAATGATACTCTACAGGATAGGAAGGGTATCTGTAATTGATTCATGGATGTTTTTCATTTTGTTGTTATGTGCTGTTGAGTGTACATTGATAGGAAAAGTGTATGACATGAAATGCACACCAAAAAAGTGAACTTTTCAAAGCAACTGTATTATGATTCATGGGGTGAGGTTCAGTCTGAATACAGGTTTGTCTGAAGATCTGTTAAACTTACACTGCATTTATAGCACTGTTGCCTCACAGCAAGAAGGTCCTGGGTTTGAATCCACCATCTTGCCGGGGCATTTCTGTGTGGAGTTTGCATGTTTGCCCTGTGTCCATCCCTGTGCATGTGTTCTGTCTGACTTCCACAGTCCAAACACATGCAGTTAGAGGGGTTTGGTTAATTGGTGATTCTAAATTGCTCATAGGTGTGAATGTGAGTCTGAATGTTTGTCTGTTTCTCCGTGTCAGCCCTTTGACATACTGGCGACTCTGGCTCTCGCCCCATGGCAGTTGGGATACGCTCTAGTCCCCCCGCGACCCTGAATTGGATAAGCGGAATAAAATGGATGGATATTTTGTTATCTAAGAGGATTTTTGAGGGAATACTGCTTTCTAACACCCAGCAGTTCATGGACAAATTAGGTCATCTAAGAAATCATCTTATTCAGGTGCATCTTTTTTCAAACGTGCTGGTTATGTCTATTTTAGACTGGGCATAAAGAGTCTTGTACACCTTTGAAACCTTTGTAGTAAACATCGACAGAAAACTTAGTCATTCTTACAAAATGCTCATTGCAAAAACCAACCTGAAAATGCATGGTTGACTTATTGTTAAATAAGTCAACCATGCATTTTGTCAAAGTTAAAACTCTTTGTTCCGTTCATGTTAAACATTAAAGTAACCTTTCCTCCTCTCACTGCGGGTCTCCACTGCTGTGAAATCCAAAAAGCTAATCATTTCAAACTCCAAAATAAACTTTAGTTTCTGTAAAGCCATGCACTCATTAGCACTCTTCACTTCCCTGGTAGTAAATTTTACTGCTGTGTCATTGTGTTACACATGAACTAACGTTGCACAAACCAACAGTGCCACATGGTTTCTGTAACAGTCTGCATGTCTGAACACAGCTGAGTGTGTTGGGTGCATCATGGTTTGTTGCACTTCTGACTGTAACAGTGCATATTTCAACCCATTACAGTCATTGCAACATTACTTTTCTTCAGCAGAAATATGAGTGGATATGAACTTGTTACTATGCTGATTAGTGTGTCATGACAATAAAAGGAAGTACAAAACACAAGTACAAAAAAGTAATGATGTGGTAGACAGCAGATATAAAAAAAATAACTACTTAGATCTGTGTGTGCTTTGCGTATGTGTTAAATCTTGCTTGTTTTTGCATGTCTGACTGTTGTTTGTGCTTGTGCACGTTCAGGAGTGTGGGGTATTAGACTGTTGTTGTTGGCTATCTGGTCCCTGTACAACCATAGTGAGAGCTTGGTTTTTATTTATACTTCACAAATGGAGACCAACATGGGGAATTAGTCATTTAATTCTCAAACATAATCAGTTTACTGTTGCTGGTTGGTGAAATGAGTCATGGCAATTTGAATTTTTGTTGGTCATATTTTCATAAAGTTCCCAGGGCTGTGTGTGTGTGTTTGCCTGGAATGGCCAAAACACTAAATCTCTTGAAACTTGGTAAAGAGGTAAAGAGGTTGAGCATGCTGAGTAAAGGAAGAAGCCACTAGCTGCAGCTCCAGTTCTCTTATTTTTTTTAACTTACAGTGGAGCATTGGGTTTGGCAGAGGACTTTGCTCTCTGAGTACTTTTCTAGTTTTATATATATATATGAGTTTAAGTCATGTAAGTTTTATCTGTATGGCCTGATATTGCAGGTAAATGTTGAAAAGGCTTCACAGGCATAAAAGCTAGAGCCTGACTGATATAGGATTTTTAAGATACAGTCCCGGTCTGTCCACCTCCTGCCTGTAAGCTGCCCCACCACTGCTGTGTCATCTGCCAACTTCACTATGAGGTTACTGCCATGGTGAGATCTGCAGTCATGTGTGAGCAGCGTGTAGAGCAGTGGGCTGAGGATGCCGCCCTGGGGGGAGCCAGTGTTGAGGATCATGGATGAGGATGTGATGTTGATCCTAACAGACTGAGGTCTATTAGTCAAAAAGTCCAAAATTCAATTGCAGAGTGATGGGGCTATTCCAAGTCCTGACAGTTTGTTCACCAGAGTCTGCGGGATGATTGTGTTGAAGGCAGAACTAAAATCCAAAAAGAGCAACCTCACATAAGAGTCCTTGTTCTCCAGATTTGCGAGGGACTGATGAATCACAGAAGATGGCATCAGCTGTGGAGCAGTTCCATCTGTAGGCATACTGGTGAGGGTCAGCTGTTATGTTGATGGACTTCTTTGTGTGCATCATTACCAGGCTCTCAAAGCACTTCATCGCTGTTGGAGTGAGTGCGACTGGACAACAGTCATTGAGACAGAACACTGCTGAGGCTTTTTTTTTGCAGTGTCCTGTCAAAATATGCACAACATAAAAATACACTCACTGCTGCATCTTTATCTCACCAGCAGATGACCTGATAAGAACTGAGGTTCCCTCTTATCATACTGCCTTTATTATATTAAGGGTGTACAGTTGTTGCAGTGTATACTTGTGCTTTAGATGGAGGAGTTGTACAGAGAGAGCCACAGGCAGGAATGATTTCCTGTGTGGTTCAGTGGTGCATTTGGGTAATCTCAGTCTCTCACTGAACGTGCTCCTGTGACTGGCCAGCACGTCATGGAGTGGGTGGGAGGTATTGTCCAGCATTGTCCTTAACTTGGACAACATCCGCCTCTCCGACACCACCTTTAGAGAGTCCAGCTCCATCCCCACAACGTTACTGTCCTTGCGGATCAGTTTATTGAGTCTGTTGGCATCCGCTACCCTCAGCCTGCTGCCCCAGCATGCAGCAGCATAGAGTATGGCACTGGCCACAACAGACTCATAGAAAATCCTGAGCATTGTCTGACAGATATTAAAAGACCTCAGCTGCCTCAGAAAATAGAGACGGCTCTGGCCCTTCCTGTACAGTGCAGTTGTGTTT
>VUQS01029073.1:24977-35706 GCA_015108495.1 Heterochromis multidens | reverse complement strand
GGTAAGCCAGTGGAGGAAGTGTGATGCTTTGGGCAATGTTCTGCTGGGAAACCTTGGGTCCTGCCATCCATGTGGATGTTACTTTGACACGTACCATCTACCTAAGCATTGTTGCAGACCATGTACACCCATGTACATCCAAATTACCCAGATCTCAAACCAATCGAGCGTCTGTGGGATGTGCTGAACAAACAAGTCCGATCCACGGAGGTCCCACCTCACAACTTACAGGACTTAAAGGATCTGTTGCTAACATCATGGTGCAGATACAGATATACAGATAGAAAGGGGGACCAACACAATATTAGGCAGGTGGTCATAATGTTATGCCTGATCACCGTATGTCATGCAGTGTTTGGTCATGTCAGTTAATCTACTAAACATCTGTTATGGATGATTAACTGAAGGATACATCCAGCATGTTGATCATCAGTCTGCATGTCTCCAGGCTGAAGGCTGTTAAAGGAAACAAAGATCATAAACGTACAAGTTAAAAATTCATCTGGACAAATATGCAAATAACATTAACTGCATAACAACAAGACCACCTTTATTAATCACCATAACAGTCCAGTATAAACACTAATTTTAGGCTGGTACGAGGTGGCTTAGATCTGAACAATAACACACACTAACTGCTCCTCATATGTAACCACAGATATTTGAAGTCATACAGAAAGAGAGGTGAATGAAAGTTGACTAACTACAACAAACCACCTTCTCTTTAACCAGAGGTTTTAGTTTCCTGTTACCCCACCACCTGCCTCCTCATGTTTCCTGTTTACCTCAACCGTCAAAAACATTGCAGAAAGACTTTGAAAGCAGAAGTACTATGGACTGCTCTGCATTTTAAAGTTATCTCACTGAATTCACTAACAGTGCAAAACAGTTCTTAATGCACTGAATATGACACCAGTGATGGTGGTTAAGACTTGAACTTGTTCACACTGATCAAAGTTTGAATGCTGCTTGCAGACAGGAAGTAAGAGTTTTTTCCTGTCACAAAAAGTCACATCACAACCACATACTGTATTACATTTTTATCAATACTATTTAAAAAGACAGATATTACAGATGAAAGGAAATTAATTAGCAAATGTGTGTTTGTGTTTTAAGTGCTTATTTAATTCTAAAGTCGGTTGCTCTTACGTTGGTACGAGCCGGAGATGCCAGATTGCGTGAGGCAGCGCTGCAGCTCGTCTGCTGAGATCTGTCCATCCTGCCGAGGTTTAAGAAAACAGAGGGAAAACCGTTAAGAAGCTATCAGCTACTGTACGAAGGATTGAAGCATGAACGATGGTGGTCACTGCAACAACAGCCCATCAGGTCCAAAAACAGTGAAGTGGTTTGTGACTTTAGCTTTTTTGTGAGTCTCTTACCTGTCCTGCAACAGCTGAAAAATATCCATACAGAGGATCTTGTTGCTGAAAGTCAGAAAGACATGAAATGGAAGTCTGTGAGATCTAACCGGATTCTTAATATTACTCTATATTTTTATATCTGCTTGGCTACTCCAGAGAACGTCCTCTACATCCTGCTATGAACATAACATAAATTATAATAAAACTGTGCTATTTAACAAAAATAAACATATTGTACAACAAAAATACATGAAGACAACTAAGGTTTGAATTAACAATTATTTTAGGAAGGTCATTTCTTTATTATTTTTAAATGACATGTCCTAAAACAGTTAAAATTCGTGATGATTTAAACCATTTGTATTTGGTTTTAAAACTAAAGCACTAAAATATCAGGATCATAAAGGAAACAGAAATACAATAAAATCTGACCATGAGACACAAAATCTCTGTCTGTTTGTGTGTTTCTTTGTTAAGCAACCAAATTCGACACATATTAGGCCCTTGAAGGTTCTTATCTATATCACATAGTATGACATCATCACATTGCCTACCAACCACCTAGCAAAAGGTTTAAATCTTTTTAGCATAGAGGCGGCTGTGGCTCAGGTGAAATGGGTCGTCTACCAAACGGAAGGTCGATGGATTGATACTCGGCTCCTCCAGTCCTTGTGTTGAAGTATCCTGGGACAAGACTAAATACCCCGAATTGCCCCTGATGTGTGAGTGTATGTGAATGTTAGATAAAAGTGCTCAGGCATAGATAAAAGCACTGTATAAATGTGTGTCTGTCACCTAACACATCAGTCATCTAATCTCTTCAGCAGTAAAAATGACACACCTAACTCTGGATTACAGGTTACCAGCCTCCAGTTTCAGTACACTTTAAGTCAGGATACAAAATCAATCATGACTTCAGGCTGAGTGAAAAGCTTTCTGTCAGCTTTCTAGAGGGAAATTTAAATGTAGCCACAGAATTCATGAACCAGAACCAGAATCTAGCTGATCCTTTCACATTCCTGTTGACCACTTAAAAGACTTGAAATGATTCAGCTGATTTTCTAGTTTGTGTGTAACTGCTTTCTGGGCCCCATGAAGAAGATGTCCCGTCGTCCTTCAGCCCCAATATTACTGTAATTAACAGACACAAACACTGTGACTTAAATAAGAGGCTAAAATGTGCACAGATATCTGGATACAAGCGCTACAAGATACAGTCAAAGGGTTTGAAGTCCAAATTTGTAATATAATCAGTGTTCTCCTGTAATACCATGCTGGGCCCAGCTGTAAAACATAACACCCTGTTTAAGAGTACCCTACTTAAAGCAAAGTCTTAAAGTCATCACACTTTTATAAAGTGTTTAAGCCACTAAATATTTTACCTTCGCTATAATTAAAAAGGAAATGTTTAACTTTTTACGTCACTCCTTTTACTTGGAAGCTTGAGTTGTGCTATGATTAAGATTTTAGAAATAAAACCAAGAATCAGGTTATAAATATGATACACTCTAAGCTCATTACGTCCTATTTTATGCTACTTAAAGAATAATGCAATAATATAAGAATTATTTTTACTCTTTAAGTACCTTTTGAGTTAAAAGTCCCACATTTGCTTGTAGTATTTGTATGGGTTAGTACCAGTGACAGCTTTTATCCAGTCACTGGTTGGTACTCCTCTAAAACACATGAACACACCACTGGCTGCAGCTTCGTCTTCAAGCCGAACAATTCTTTAAGTTCTTTCAGATCAAACCTATTTTCTGTATGTTTGCATGTTATTTCAAACAGAAAACTTTATTTGGTTTCTCTTTGAAATATAATTTCTTTTTTTTCGTCACTTCATTTCTGTCAAACCGACCAACTTCCGGACTGGTTGGAAAAGAAGCCCATCCCGGGACGAAGGTCGGTGGACAGATTATGGCTGTAAAAGATATTTCACCACATGTTAACGGTTTCTTACCATTCCTGGAAATCCACCAGGGCCTGCGCCGTATCCGGGAAAAGCCATTTTATTCCTGTTAGACACCGACAAACAGACTCAGATAAACAATGACTGCCTGGTCCTTAAACGCAGAGGGCGTGTCCGCCCATGTACGCAGGAAAACACAGGAAAACACAGGAAAACGATGAGAACTGAGGCTGTAAAGTGAATCAGTCTGAAGCACAGAGGCGGATCTAAAGGTGAGCTTACCTGATATTAAAGGTGCGGACTCACAGAAGAAACAGAAAACTGTAAAGCCTGGAGCTGGAGATGTCCCGGGTCCTCCACCACATTAAGTTCTGATTGGCAGCGAGAGGACATGTGACCTCTAATTGACCAATAGGATCAAGGGGCTGACTGTAAAAGTGAAAGCTTTCTGCAGTAAATTAATAATAAAAATTATAATAATTATTAATGATTTGCAGTGACTAACCACCACCTGTAAGTCATTTTTACTCTCGGTTTTACAGTGAAAGGCTCGTAGATAAAGAACTGACTATTCTTAGGCCTAAGATGAGCTACAAGCGTTTATTATGTGTGTGTGTGATACAGATAAAGATAATACCGCACAATTTATGATGCAAATGTAAATGTAAGTGTCATGATCTTTGTATTATGATCATGATTTGTCATGATCTTTTGAGCCTGGTTCTGCGATAGGTTTCTTCCTGTTAAAAGGGAGTTTTTCCTTCCTACTGTCACCAAGTGCTTGCTCACAGGGGGTCGTCTGATTGTTGTGGGTTCTCTGTATTATTGTAGGGTCTTTACCTTACAATATAAAGCGCTTTGAGGCGACTGTTGTTGGGATTTGGCGCTATATGAATAAAATTGAATTGAATTGAATTATTCACGGGACTGCTGTTATTATTCTTAGTTTTTCTTTTTCTTTCTGTTTTTGAATACTGACTGCTGGTGTTTTTGTTGTTATTCTCAGTTCTTTTTTTGCTCATTGTTCCCCTATCTGCAAGTGACTCCTGTGCTCCCCTCTGTCTGCATCTCTTTATATGTGTCAGTTTCGTCCTGGTCTCTCTTTCAGTTCACTTTCTGTTTTATTTTGAAGGTTAGATCCTCATGTGGTATTCTGTGTTGTTATTACTCCCATCTTTTGTTATTTTCCCACACGTCTTTTCTCATTTCTCTATTTTGTCTCCTTTGTCCTCTGTTCTCATGCCCATTACCCAGAATCAATGTCAGAGGTCTGTTTAAGAAAGTCTCAATTCCTGGAGGACAGATGAGCGAGGAGAGGAATCAAGGATGCACAAACTGAGAAATTAGTAAGAGTGATTAAGTTTAGTTTATTACCCTTTCCTCCTAGTGTGTATTTAGTCTGATTTTTTTCCCTCAGTGTTTGTCAGGTTGTCTGCGTTATATACTCAGTTTTTCTCTTGCTGCCTTTCCATGTTGTCTGGATTTATGTTTCGGCTCAGTTGACGTGTTTTTGCAGCACTTTGTTTGTGGCATTAAAGTGTTTGCATTTGGGCCTTTTTTTTTTCTTCAGTTGAACAATCTCTTCACTGTGTCAGTGAGGATATCCCCAAGACAAAATATCTAAATCAGAAGAAAAGGCACAAATTATGAATTTTTTAAATATAAAGCTATTATAATAATGTTTACATTACTTTGGAGGTTTTAAATTCCACTTACAACTACTTAAGACACACAAAATGCTGGTTTTCCTTTTTAGTTATAGCTTATCTGTCATAAATCATGATAAAGTTTGGATATGTTGTCCCTTCCTTCCAGATAGCCTCTTGTTTCTACTCTTTCAAAAATGCCAGAAAGCTAGGTTTAGATCTAAGAAGCTGATTTTTTTTTATGTTTTTATGCTGTAGCAGTGGTAGTGATTAAAATACAGGAATGATCCTTTAATATAAGGCATTACATCAGTGGCAGAAACAAACTGCCCAATCAGCTTGTTCTCTCAAGTGGCACATACAGTCACTCCTTCTGCCTCCAACTCCAGTCCAGAGAAAACCCAATCAGAGGCTGCATCGTTTGTTTAGGAGGCAGAAAGCCAATCTGTTCACCTCTTTATCCGCATACAGCAGTGACGGGTGCTGAAGTCGGAGCTGGGATGCACAGACTGAATCCTGACTGCTGGATTTGGTTGCCCAGAGCTCCTCTGTGTCTCCATCCTCAGCACTCAGGGAGCCTTGTTTCCGTCATGGTGAGCCACCAAGAAGAAGAGGAGGAGGATGAAGAAACAGGAGAACATCCTGCTATGTGTTGCTACACTACAGGTAGGTTTAAACATGTGAGATGAGGTTTATGTAGCTGTAAATGCAGCAACATAAAAAGAAGAACAAAACTAGTAAGTCAATAAGTCAAACGTAATGTGAATATTCAATTATTAAATGAGATAATACAGAGTTTTACTCACTGAGAACAAATGGTAAATGGTAAATGGACTGATTCTTATATAGCGCTTTTCTACTCTCCCGGAGCACTCAAAGCGCTTTATACAACATGCCTCATTCACCCGTTCACACCCAGTCATACAAGCACTTTTTTCTGTACTTAAGTGCTCTAACTATAGTATACTACAAATCTGCAGGGAATGTATTATATACAAAATAAAAAATAGAGAAAAACAGAATAAAATAAGAGAAAAAATAGCAAATGTGTGCGTGTTTAGGTGATCACAATGTAATTTAAAAAATTGAATGATTAACCATTATCATGCATGCTGTGTATAGCCTAGACTAATAAGAAGGATCTCCTGTTGTGTTTTAATATATTACAAATAAAATGATCCAAATATTAATAATAATAAATATCCAAGTCATCACTGTGCTCTAAATGAGAACGTAGGCTTATTTTCTCAAGCAACAAGAGGAGACTGAACAAGCTAAACACGCTCGCTGTTTTCCTCCTTAGCTGCCGAAGTATATCACATTTTAATACTATCAATCGTCCTAAATCACTAATCACTGAAGAGTGAGCTTGTGATGATTGGTAGAGTGACTGCTTTCGACAACTTTGCACTCAAAAAAAAGACTTAAAATGATAATAATAATAATAAAAATGACAACAACAACTTTGCACTCAAAAAAAAGACTTATAATAATAATAATAATAAAAAAAATTACAACAACAACTTTGCACTGGAGTAAATGTTATAAATTACAAATCTTAACAAATTCCCACCCATTTAATGTTGGTTCTTGTTTGTGAAACCCCATACCCCCTGCTATTTCTCTGTCTTTGTGTGTGTGCATGTGTGCCAGTGAATGCTGATGACTGTTGAACACGTTTTTAGTCCAAACCCAGCAGGTCTAATCAGTAGGTAGAGGAAACAGATGGTTCAGACATATGATTCAGCCATGACGTGCAACTCTAAGCCAACCCCCTGCATTAACCAGCCATGCATGTTTTGGTTGTTGTTTAGTGTAATGTATAGGTTGGCCTCAGCCACTGGCTGGTCAAGTTAATCTTGTGTCTCACATATATCTTCAGGATGTGATGACGTTATCAGTCAGGCTGCTGATGCTCAGTGGTCCACCTACGAGCCTTCAGTCCACTCAGGGATCCCCAGCAGCACAGCCCTGAGTCGGCACGATGCAGGTGCTCCTTTGCAGCAAATAACAGTGATTGAAGCTGAGCAGGGAGACGCATTCCAGGATTTCATAGGTGTTCGAAGCTGGGAAGGTCCAGGAATGGAAACACAGAGATGTGCATGTGTTTACAGGCAGAGGGAACTAGAAGGTTTGGGTCACTGCTCATCAGGATCTCCATTTATCTGCTGTGGAGGTGAGCTTACAGACGTCTGAACTGCATATTTTGTGAAGCTTTTATGTTCTTTTCCACTTATAATGATAAACGTTCTTTCTTTTACCTTCACAATTGGGGCATTCAATGGAAAACTGAATGAAGATGTTCCATCAGTGCAATTAAAACTGAGATTATTGATGCCATTCAGCCAACACACACATATATATGCAGGCATTGAAATTTTATGAAACAAAAATATGTATTTTATGGTTTTGGAAAATGTGGTGACTCCTGAGTGCAGGACACACCCACATCAAAAACACAATAGGCATGTTATAGAGCTGTAAAATGTACATAAGAGTCTGTTCTGGAGTCAGATTAGTGACCAAACATGCAATCTTGAGCATTTGTCATCGTCGTACAGCTAGAGAAATTCCAGATTATTCCAGTTAATAAAGAATTCCATTTGACAAACAATATGTGTTGCATTATAAACTGACTGAAGAAATTGTCAACATAGACAAATCTGAGAATAATGAGCACAAGAAGAAAGTTTCCTGAAACGATAAACTCAGGTACCAGTAACTGGTACATCCAGCCAAAGAGTTTTAAGTATAATATGAGGATGTCTGTACTCTATTTTACACAGTCATAAACCAAAATAAACTTTTAAAATCTACAAGTTTATAAATCAGTGATGACTCTCCAGCTTCTGAACATAATACAGCGTATAAAGCTGATCTAAATTATTATAATGGATTATTATGACTTGGATCACGTGTGTCAAAATGAATATGAAGTTGATTGCAGGCAAATCACAACTTTCTTGTATTTGATTCATGCAGTGAGGAGGAATGTAGTCATTGGAGTGGAGGTTGTGGAGGAAGTTGCAGTTGAAGACACTCTGGAAGTAATGTAAGTATTTATGAACTATTATATCATGTATTAAAAATCATTACACCAATTATTTCTATATTATTTCAAAGAACTAATAACTGTACACCTCATAACCTTTTTGTCTAACACATATTTACAATGCAGTTCATACAAACACATCACATGTGGTTGAAAAAGTTGGTTGTTTTCTTTTCTCAGAACAGAGGATATTTATGCAGATGATGTGCTGGATCCAGATGCATCGCAACACAACCAGCTGTACCCCACATGAAACCAGAGTGCCTTTCAGTGTTTCTCACTTTCACTGTATGCTCCTTAAACAAAGTTTTATTCACAGACAGGTGACAAATTAAAATAAAATGCAGTTATGTCATAATAAGATGCTGGGCTGTAAAGCTTGTGAGCTATGTGATGATAGTAATGAATTTAGTAAAAAAAATCTCCCATAGGTGTTTATCTGGGTTAAATTTAATGACTGTGAAGGCCAACATAATTCTTATACTCATCAAACTGTAGAGTGACATCTACATCTCGCACCCTATGAATGGAGGCACTGACCTGCAAAAATCATCCCCATCAGGATAGAAATACTATATCATAGGTTAAAGATGAGCACTTAGAACAACTTTGCATCAGTGTGAAGTGAACCTTTGCTAGGGGACAAGAAGAATCAAAATACCTTGCACACTATTAAAACCCTCTGCACCCCCGCTGTGGGGTTTAGAGTCCAGGTTTTTCCTTTAATTTGTCACAGTTATGTATTTATCAGATTTGTTTGTATTTTATATGACGAGTCTCTTTGTTGCATAACTTTGTCTTTGATACATCTGTACACAAATAAAAAAGTTACAACTGATTTATGACTTGCTGTTATTTTAATAATATGATATAATATGACTACTGGACTTCAACTACCAGCATGCATTGCTATTGTTCTCCGGCCCCCTCGTCATCACTCCGCGCAGGATGTGGCACTCGGCCGTACAGGGAAAGGTCCCGGTGATGATTTCAGAAACTCTTTGTTGAGTTTGAATATAAAAACCTAACATGTCGGATTCTTTACAGCCACTGACTCTGCAGGACCGCCTGGAGCGTCTTCAGGAACTGACGGAATTTACTGAAAAGTACAAAAAACAGATAAACGACATATTTGAAGTCCTGGGATGGTCGCTGGACTACAAGAACTCCAACCAGGTAGCTAATGTTAGCATTTATTGTTCAGTCCAAGCAGCAGAGAAGCTTCTCAGAATAAAAGCACAGCATTATCAGGCTGAAGTGTCCAGAGTCCGCTATTAAAGCGCTGTTAAAGCGACTGTACCGGCTTTACATCACCTAACGTGGCCTTTTAGCTGCTGTGGTTTGGTTCCATGTTGTCCTTTTGACTTCCCTGGTGTTCATTCTCTAAAAGTCAGGGAATAAATGTTGTTCTTCTACGATATATGATGTGTTTTCTAGTTGTGGATTTCTGCTTGCTGATTATTTTCACCTCGATTCGGGAGTTTGGGTTTTTTTAAGGTCGCTGTGCTCTTTTAGATTTGAACATATAACACTGATTTTTAAAAGAACATGTATGTAAATTGTTTTCACCATAGCAGTATATTTAAATCAAAATCAAAGTCAAAATACTGAAATATGACCAAATACTCAGATAATTAGACACTGCCAGACTAACACAAAGGATTCATTCAGTTCAGTTATATTTTATTTATAAAGTGCCTGTTCACAACAACAGCTGCCTCAAGGTGATTTATATTCGAAGGCAAAGACCCTACATTGTTAGAGCGAGAACCCCAGTGATCAGACTATCCTCTATGAGCAGCATTTGGTGACGGTGGGAAGGAGAAAGTCCCTTTAAACAGGAAGAGACCTTTGGCAGAACTCAGGGAGGGTTTTGCTGTCTGCTGCCACCGGGTGAGGGGGAAGAGAAGGAAGAGAAGAAGAGTACAGGAGAGAGCTGAGCTGAGAGCTGAGCTTATAAAGTTAATGACATCAAGTCTGATCGTCACAAAGATTTTTAATGTTCAGTTTGTGTTGGACACATTTTAAAGAGGTTTTGATCTGTGGTTAGTCTGTGGTGCTGGTTAGTTGTGTTACATCATAGAAAAAGGTGCTTCTTTTGCTGTCCAGCATATTTACACAGTACAATCATTTCTGGCCACAGGGCTGTTTAGTCTTTTTTAAGCAGTTTTAATAAAAACTGAACACAGTAACCTTCCTGGTGGTAAACTAACAATGCATGTGTGTAATTCACAGCTGATGTTCATTTCAATTTATTATTTATTTGCTTATTTTAATTTTTGTATTCTCAGGAACCAGTGGAGCAGTGTCCCTATGACCCTGACCACAGGGTCCCGGTCAGGAGCATGGAGAAACACAAAGCCTTCTGCAAGCTCCGAAAAATGGGCTACTCTGCTGAGGAGCAGGTAACACACGTGGCTACAGATTAATGACAAAAGCATCGGTTTCTGCTGAAGCTGCTGCTGTAGCCTGACTGTACCATCTACACCAGGGAGAGAAAAACACTAGCATACAGTAGATTACAAAACCCCATAACCTCCAGTGTTAATGTAAAGCCACCAATATTGTGTTTAATCATTAAAAGAACTGTAAAGTTTATCACTACTTTGCAGGCAGAGATGTACGACCCCTCCGTGTGCTATGAGAACACCAGCGTCAGAAGCTTTACAGTGGGTAAGTCACTGCTGAGGACTGTTTCTGGAAATCAGCACCTATTTTTTTTTTTTTTTTTTTTTTTTTTTTTTTTTTTCAAATTTTCCCC
>VUQS01029072.1:10827-21100 GCA_015108495.1 Heterochromis multidens | reverse complement strand
GGGTAAAAAAAAAAAAAAGAACTCATATGACAAAACAATGTGCTTGCATCAAAAGTGGTGTGTTTTTGTGATTGAAAAATTGATAACATCTGAATTACAATAAGAACATGAGCTGAAAACTTGTATGAAAGCAGGAAGTCTGCCTTTTTAGGCCCAGTCAGTCCAAAACACTGCAGGTTTCAGCCAGCACTCTGTTTCTTGTCCCTGTGTGTCTGGCTTTCAAAAACACAAAAATTAATAATTCAAAGTCATCTCAATATCATCAGGTCACCAGGTCATTTCTTTGTTGACTGGATGGAGGGTCAACATCTTTTTATCAACAAAGGTAAGATTACACTGCAGTGAGAGAGCAGAGAAAGCTCACACAAAGACAGGCCTCCGCTGTCCATCTCCACTTACTGGCTGTCCTTTGGGTGAAGTCAGTCTGTCTGCCAGACTGAATGTGAGGCTTTCTGCAAAACAAAGGGATCAGTTCCAGTCAGAAGTGGCTATCGACATGTCAGCTTAATGAGTTTGACATTGGCACGGACACTGTCAAGAGGAAGTGGTTCCATGCTGTCAGTCAAGTGCCTCTACATTATTATGTACACCTTACTGTCTGAGACACATGTTTTCCTCTTCCAAATTGAATGGCATTATGAATCATTTGTCTGTGGCAGCACCACAGACTTGAATGAATGGGGAGAGGAGCCTTATGGTCATATACAGTACACTGCATGCATAGAATCAGCCAAATCTGGAAATCAACTGCAAAACAAGGTACATTTGCCCTAAAATATATTTATAGCTTAAAAAGCATTTTTCTTGCATTATACTTGTACTATTCAGGTGTGATGTCTTGTCTGGAACCGCTATACTAACCACATCAATTAACGTTACTTTGAGCCAAGAAGTCAAGAAGATAATATTGAAAATGTGGGTTTGTGGGTAGGGATGGACAGAAACAGTAATGCAGGCCAGGAATTTGACCACTCTGTTCACACAACTGAATAGACTGCTCATTTTGTAGGCAAACGGTTATTAGGGATTTCTTTACATGATTACATGATTATGGCAAAAATAATTAATGATACTACTTGATAAAGAAGAAAAATGGTGCTCAGTGAGCTGTGTGTTTTGTCTCTTTATTGATAAATATGTGACACTCACAACATAGTTGTAGGAAGGTGAGATCTGTTCAATGTTATAAACATGCAATTGAATTTTTAAATATCAGGACTATCTGTAATACCAGAGGGTATATAGCAACAACCCTGAGGCTGAAATTTGCCCACTGTCTGACATAAACCTTATTTATCTTACAATTGCAAAATTGGGACTCACAGACTAGCCTATCTGAAAAATTTTCAAGGTATGCAAAGGTTTAAGAAAATAAAAAATTTCACTAGGAATACACCAATTAGAGTATATACAAATGCACACCAAACAATTAGCTTTCACCTTTTAAACAGAGAAGGAGAACAAGTGAACTCGTACTTTAAAATGTTTATATTCAAACATCAAACAAAAGTATGAAAAGACTTCACACACACATAATCGCTGAAACGGAGACTAAGTGATTTTTTTTTAATACTGTTTTTGACTCATCTGGTCCCTGACTGGCACTTATTTTTTCGTAATTTAGCTGAATCTGTTTTTTTTTTTCTTTTCTTTTTCTGTGCAGTATCTCAGTTGTTCCTAGGACTGCACTCTTCTGGACAGAGACCTTTGATGTTGTACCTGGAATCTGCTGGAGCCACTCTACCAGCCTGGGACTTACAGCTCCTATTGCTCTTAATACCACTAGGACCACTTTGGACTTTACTTTCCACATCTGCTCCAGTTGTTCCTTCATCCCCTGGTACTTCTAGATTAAGTTGTCTGGAACCGCTATACTAACCACATCAATTAAAGTTACTTTGAGCCAAGAAATATAATACTCAGAACAATGGGAAAGTCCAAATAACTCAGTGAAGAGCTAAGAATTGTAGATTTACACAAGTTGGGAAGGTTTCTTGGAGCCATTTCTAAGCAATTGCAGATTCTAAATTCATTATTCAAACAATTGTACGTAAGTACAAGTTATTTGGATGCATCATCATCTTGCCAAGGTCTGGAAGAAGGCCCAAACTGTCACCCCTAGATGAGAGGAAATTGGTTAGGAAAAAACGTTTCTCCGTTAAGAAAGAAGCCCCTGATCCAAAATCAACACCTTCAAGCTCAAATTAAATTTGTTGCTGTCCACATGGAAAAACCAAATGCCTTCTGGAGAAAAGTTTTATGGTCAGATGGGACAAAGATTAAGCCAGCCACAATGACACGAGGTATGTTTGGATCAGTGTACCAACTGTCAAGCATGGAGGTGGTAGTATCATGCTCTGAGGCTGTTTTGCTGCCAGTGGTACTGTTACATTGTACAAAGTGGGTGGAATAATGAAGAAGCAGGATTACCTCCAAATTCTTCAACTTCACCTCAAAATGGTTGAAATTTGGATGCAATTGGGTGTTCCAACAGGATAATGATTCCAAAAATACACCGAAACTGATTTTGGGATAGATAAAGCAGGCTAACATTAAGCTTCTGTAATGGCATTCCCTAGACCCGATCTCAATCCTATTAAAAAAGAACTGAGTCCATGGCAGGAAACAATAAGCTGGTTGTATATGCACACCCTTAAATTAATACGTTGTTGAAGGACCTTTTGAATTTATTACAGCATTCAGTTTCTTTGGGTATGAATCAGCATGGTACATCTTAACTTGGCAAGACTTACCCAGTTTTCTTTGTAAAAACACTTTTTTCGAGGACATCTGTGCACAAGAAACTACAGATTCCTCTTGATCTTCAGCTTTCTAGCAGATGCCTGAAAATTTTGTGCCAAAACTGATTGGTATTTGGAACTGTTCATAGTTCTCTCCACCTTGACTAAAGTCCCAGCTCCAACTGAAGAAAAACATCTCCAAAGCATGATGCTACCACCACCATGCTTCCCCATGGATATGGTGTTTTGTTTGTTTTTTTGGTGCACTGCTGTTTTTGTGTCAAACATACCTTTTGGAATTATGGCCAAAAAGTTCAACTTGGTCTCTTCAGATAATAACACATTTTCTCATATGATTTTCAGAAATTTTATGTATGTTGCTGCAACATGTAGCCAGGCTTGAATGTTTTTCTTCATAAGGAAAGTCTTCCATGTTGCCACCCTACCCCATAGCCTGGACATATTAAGAATGCAGAGATTCTTGTTAGTCCACAACTTGTTCTTGCCCGAAATTCTTGGCGCTCTAAAGTTGCTGTAGACCTCTTGGCAGCCTCCCTGACAAGTTTTCTTCTTATCTTTTCATTAATTTTGGAAGGACGTCCAGTTCTTGGTAATGTCACTATTGTGTCATGTTCAGTTCAATTTTATTTATAGACCGTAGCACCAATTCACAACAACAGATGAGCAAGCACTTGGCGACAGCAGGACGGAAAAACTCCCTTTTAACATGAAGAAACCTTGGGCAGGACCAGGCTCAGGGAGGGGCAGCCATCTGCTACGACCGGTTGGGGTGATGGGAGGAAGACAGGGCAAAAGACACAGTGTGGAAAAGAGCCAGAGATTAATAATAACAACTCATGATTAAATGCAGTGTTGTATAAACACAGAGTGAAAAGAGGTGAGTGAAGAAGAAACACTGGGAAGTGCCCAGCAGCCTAGGGCTATTGCAGCATAACTAAGGGAGGGTTCAAATTCACCTGATCCTACCCAAACTATAAGCTTTATCAAAAAGGAACGTGTTAATGCCTAAACTTAAAAGTTGAGAATCTCTCTCCAGAATCCAAACTGGGAGCTGGTTGCACAGAAGAGGGGCCTGAAAGCTGAAGGCTCTGCCTCCCATTCTACTTTTAAGTATCCTAGGAACCGCAAGAAAGCCAGCAGTCTGAGAGTGAAGTGCTTTATTGGGGTGATATGGTACTATGAGGTCTTTAAGATAAGATGGGGCCTGATTATTCAAGACCTTGTATGTAAGGAGAAGGATTTTAAATTCAATTCTGGATTTAACAGGGAGCCAATGAAGAGAAGCCAATATTGGAGAAATATGTTCTCTCTTTTCAGGGAGTTTTTAGGACAACCTGATAGTAATGAATTACAGTAGTCCAGCCTAGAAGTAATAAATACATGAACTAATTTTTCAGCATCACTCTGAGACAGGATGTTTCTCATTTTAGCGATATTGTGCAATTGCAAAAAAGCAGTCCTACATATTTGTTTAATATGCACATTGAAGGACATATCCTGGTCAAAAATAACTCCAAGATTCCTCACAGTGTTACAAGAAACATGGTGTCTAACCAGATAATTACTCTGGATGTCATTACGTTGGCCTCCAGTAATACTCTGAGATCTTCCATGTTTGCAAGAGAATTTCAAAGAGGGCCTGATTACCACCATGCTGACAATAAATCTGGTAGAGAACAGCAGCACCATCCAGCCCTTTAATACCATGAGCCTGATAAGAAAACCAGAAGCAGATGTGGGGAGAGGAAACCCCGCCCACAGGTGGGCCAGCGAGGAACGCACAACTTCACCTGCAATTTGGAGAGATAAGTTTCTGAAAGGGAGAGAGAGATAGAAAGATGAGACAAAAAGCCTGCCAGGATCATAACAGCAACACTGAATTCAAATGAAGCTTATGCGTAAGTTCAATAAGGAAGATCTATAATCACTCATCTGCCTGCTTTCCTGGGTGTTTGGCTGCTTGTCTATTATTCTCATTACTGACATCATTACTCTAGTCCAATCATCTTCTTGCCCACCTTCCTTGAACCAATCAGCCTTTACAGGCATGGTTTATATCTGTGCTGTCTATCATTCTCCCTTTCAGACTCTCATTCGTGCAATCGTGTTCATGTCATTGTCATTTTGCGTGCTAGTTGCCTTTTCAATCGTTTGGATTCCAGGCAGCGTCATTTTCAATCCCATCATGATCCCTCTCCTAAAAGTTCTCCCACGTAGTTGTAGGAGTCGCAGATTTTGCATTGCATTTCATCACGGCTACAACCTACCATCCTCTTGGCAAATTCTCACTGTAAGGGCGTTTTCACACCTGCCATGTTTAGTCCGTTTAAATCGAACTCTGGTTTGTTTTCCCCCTTGGTGCGGTGTGAACACAGTAATTGCACTCGGGTGCGGACCAAAACAACCGCACTGAGACCCTTTGAAGGAGGTGGTCTCGGTGCAGTTCCAAATGAACTCCGGAGCGGTTCGTTTATGGTGTGAACGTGATCCGAACCAACTGCCAGGTGTATGGTACGAGTTTGAGCTAAAAACCTTCCCATAGCCATGTATGTTTTACATTCTGGGATGCGGCAAGGTACTATAGATGTGTAAATGTCAGTACGGGTTAGCAATTAGCTGTGAAGTATATAAATTCTCCAGGTTCTCCACTAGTCCAGAATACAGCACCTTCTTCCTGTATGTACTTTTGTTGCTCCCGCGGAGCAAGGTAAAGTCCAATTTAAGTTGTCTGTTGCTGCTTCCCCAGGATGTGATTCGAAGGGAAAAAAAAAAAAGAAAATTCAGAAATCATCGGATCCTCGCCTATGTAGGGTTATGCATTTTGGTGAATGTCGGTGGACCTTGGCCTTTCAGGTCATTCCATGCTCACTTTACCCAGAGCAATTGCAGTGGTTAGTCACTCATGCTGTTTAGTGAGCAACTCAAATATGGTTGGAATATTTTCTTATCACAAACCCTTTCCACTAAATCTGGACTCAATAATTCAGCTCAATACTCGATATATGATATGATAATTCTTTCCTCCCTTCAGCTCAGTCTTAGGTTCGGCAGTAGACCATTTGTTCTGTACAAGTAACCAACTTCAAAGGGGGCATTCGGCTCAAGTCACTTTGTTATTCCAAAAAAAAAAAAAGCTGTGCATATTTCCAACTGCATACACATAGTATACTCATAGAGAAGTCTAGCCACTGTTATAAAACTATCTGTCTTAGAAGCAAAGCAGGAGACAACAGGAGAGTGCAGAAGTGGGTGCAGAAGTGGTCTTTCCTCACCAGAATAGTTAAGTGTGAGTGCTCAATATCCACACATTCCCATATGTTTTGCAATCTCCAGGTGGGTCATGCTTTAAAACTAGCTGCTCTGCTGATGAATCACCTCTTTTAATTTGAAGAGACATGAGGGGTACTTCCCAAAGTCTAACCTGCTTAGGCCCACCTGCCTGCAGAACCACAAAACTACTACGAACAATTAGCTGAACTTGCACTGCAATAAGTTATCTGCGTTTTTTCATTACCAAATTATATGAATTAGCATAACTTGTAGTCGAAGTGTATCAGTAGAATTCAGCTGAGTGGACACAGTGACTTGGGTGGGCCTGGATACCTGAGGCCCGTCCATAATGCCAACACTGCTTCAGCTATAGCCAGCACACCACCGTGTTCCAGCGTTTCCTGATGGTGTTATGTTTAGCACTGATTTTATATCGCTCATGAGTCTCGGTATGGAAGTACATTCAGTCCACTATAATAAGCATTACATATTAAAAAAAAACAAAAAACAAAAAACCTCACACTGATAAGGTTAACTGTCAATGCCACCTAACTGTGTACAGCTACTACTGACATCTGTTGTCATCTCCTTTAAGCATCAAGACTTATATTTTCTTTTGCAGTCAGACTTGTGTTTGGTTTTAAAAGCACCCCGGCTGTTTTCGATTAGTGTCAGAGGCTCTCTGTTGGTTAAATCTCTCCTGTTCTTCTCCTGATTCTCTGTTTACTGATTCTTCACTAGTCTATACAGGCTGTTTCACTCCAAATTACAATTTTTAATGTGTCTCATAGGCTTTCTCCTCTTAGATGAGAAATTGTTGCAGCCATGTGTGGAGTTTTTGGACATTCTAGGCATTCTAAATATTTAAATCCAGCGCAAATTTCAGCATCAGCTGTCTCCTCTGCTTGGTCATCTGAATCTCATTCGCGTCACTCCACAAGACACGTGCATTTTCTCTTGATTATTCAAACTTGGCTCTCCAGTGCCACTTCTGCTATCTGGTTGCATTAGATAAAGTTTGTCCTCAGAAGTGATTTGTCCTCGTTGCTCAATAATTTGAACAGTATATTCCTTTCTATGTTATCATATTTCTTCTGTCTCCAGTTCTTCACACATATAGCACCATCTTCAGGTTTTGGGGGATACTATCAGGGACAATAGTTAGCAGGTAGTAGATCTCCACAGTTTCTGCTGTTTCCTTTCCTCTGCAGATATAAGTTCAGCCTCATGGCTCTTACGAGGTCAGAATTGGCAGTGCATGCATCCTCATATTACGCGAAATATATAGCCAGATCTCCCTCGACACAGCGCAATAACCCATTCCATGTTCACATGCTCCTAATTCAAGATGATACTTAAAAGGGGCTTTCAATTACAACTTGTAAGTTGCTATTTCTGTCCTTACTGTTTGCAAAAGCTCATCACTAAATAATTAGGCAGGGAGGTGCGGCTTCAGCAGCTTCTCAAGGCTTTCCACCTTCTCTCATCCACAATGTACTGCTGGCAAGCAGCGGCCTACTCTACACGCACCTGATTCAGTTCCAGCATCATCCCGTGTTCATGTGTGTTCTCTCATCATTCACGTTTTCTTCAATTCAATTCAATTTTTTATTTATATAGCGCCAAATCACAACAAAAGACGCCTCAAGGCGCTTTATATCGTAAGGTAAAGACCCTACAATAATATTACCTGTTGTTTCTGCTTTCTTGTTTCTAAGTCACTCAAGTCTTAAAGTCATGGTAAGCTGAAAGATAGCTTGTGGTGGCATCAAAGTTTCTTCCATCTTTAGTCACATTTCTGCTTCTGTTAACAAGTGTTTCATTCTCTGAGCTTCATCAGCCTCTAATCTCTTCTGTAGGCTGTCCATTCACATCCTGGCCTCCAGTGGCCCTAGAGCTTTCTCACAGGCTCTCTCTCTCTCGGCCTACCACGGCCTTCCAACTGAATGCATTGTCTCTCTGTCTCTCGGCCCACCACGGCCTTCCAGCTGAACGCATTTTCTCTCTCTCACTCAGCCCACCATGGCCTACCATGGCCTACCATGGCCTTCCAGCTCTCTCGGCCTACCACGGCCTTCCAGCCAAACACATTCTCTCTCGGGCTACGTCGGCATTCCAGCCTGGTTGCAGGCCGTCTCCTTTGCCTCTCTCCTGGCCTATATCGGCATTCCAGCCTGGTCGCAAGCTGTCTCACTCGCCTCTCACCTGGTCTATGTTGTCCTTCCAGCATGAACTCAGGCTCTCTTTATCCTTTCTCTTAGCCTTTGACAGCCACTAAGCTTCATCACTAGCTTTCTTTTCTCTTTGCTGGTCTCCGATGGCCCTTGGGCCTTGACTCAAACTCATTCTCTGTTTTGCTTGCTCTTTCCTCTTGTTATCTGAACCCTTCCCAAGCTTCCTCTTGTTACCATCATTTTCTTAGTATGCCTATTGTCTATCTTCAGTGCCTTGGTCATGCTCAGCTAACAATCATGTGTTGTCATTCTATAGAGTTGAACTTCTTTACCACGGTAAGATTGCTCTTATTCTTTTGGGGGGTCATCAGAGAATAATCACCAATTAATTTCTTTGTCTCAATAAATCTCTCCTTACTGAAATTATATTAAAAAATTTGAATGAAAAATGTCAAAACAACTTTAGAAACAAGTGTGCGTGTGTGTGGACATCCTTTCTTTCTTGCAGACATCACCTCTCTTCCTTTCTTTTCAGCATGCTGTTTCTAATGAATAAATTTTTTTTTACTTGAATATCTATCACTTCTATATTAAAACACCTCTTTTATCCTCTCCCTTTTTGGTGATTGTGAGCTTGTGTGTGCACAACTATGTTTGTGTGTGTGTGTTAGTGACTGTTTGTATGTGTGTTTGTGCATATTCACATACACATACTAACATTCACATACAAACGTGTGTGTGCCATACAATTGTGTTTGTATGTTTGCAGAAGGGAAAATGTGAAAAAGTTATGCACCACATGCAATAATAAAATATAAACTTAGCACAAAAAGTAAGGAAATTTGTGTTTGGTCAATTATTTCTTTGTTGTAACAATGCTTCTTGGCAATAAATCTTATATGGTTGGAAAGCCTGTTTATTTCCCCTTAAATGTTGCCACATTTGTAAGGAAAATGCATTTGCAGAGTTGAGCAGCAGAGTTGAGCATGTAGGTTGTGCCCATGAAAAACTTGCTAAATCTTCTCTGCCAATGCCAAACGTTTTTTTCTGCTATTGGCTCTTGTTTTGAGCTTCTGGTACCCCAGGTGGTGACAATCAGGTGCATGATTGGCACCTGATTGGCAGCACCTGTGGGCATGGACCCTGCTACAGCTGTCAGTTGGTGTCCACTCCAAGCATGCCACGTTTGACTGATCTGGATAGGGCCATAGGATAACTTCAAGCTGGTGTTATGACCCAAGATCATGTGGGTCATATGTGTGTTTGTATGGTTGACTGTCGATATGTGTGACTCCTCCCACTTGAGAATGTGGGTGTGGGTTTCTCACTCTCCTCCCTCCCAGGGGCGTGTATATGTATATATGTGTGTGTGTGTGTCTTGACAGAGACAGGTGCCTACTGAGTAGCTGGGTGGAGTGTTTGCTGTTCTCGGATTGGATAATTGGATGGATAATTGGATGGATAATTGGATGGATAATTGGAGCAACCTCTTAACCGTCAGATGACAGCCGCCTCGCCTCTCTCTTTGTCTCCACCAATCCCAACAACCAGCATGTGCTTTGACAATAGTTCTGTGTTCCTGCGTTGATTCTGATCCGAAAACTGTTGGTGAGTAGCATGAGCTAAACTGTGTGCTTAGTAGGCGTTCTTGCAAGCCACAAGCCTTCTGTAAATAATTCTGTAAATAGATTTGTGAAATTTCATACACTGTGTATATATATATATATATATATATATATATATATATATATGTAGAGAGAGCACTGCAGCAGGTAATTAGGAGTGAGAAGCCATTTTTGTTCAAACATTTTTCTCATGTTTATTGGTTAGGAGATTAGGTCAGAGAACTGTCTTTTGTTTGCTTTTTATTTTCAGTTAGGGAAGAAGAGGGAACATTAGAGACTTTTGTTTTGTTATGGTCCTGGGTCTGTGGACCCAGTGTTTTGAGTTTTGTGGACTTTCTAGTGTTGTTTATTTGTTGTAAGGTTTCTAAAGTGTGTAATGTTTATGTTTTGCATTTATCCTCCTGTGTTCTCTCCTGTGTTTAGTTCTTAGTCCCTGGTTTTA
>VUQS01029071.1:13109-23506 GCA_015108495.1 Heterochromis multidens | reverse complement strand
TTTCTGTCCTGAGTTATAGACACTTATTTATGATGGACACCAGGTACAATTATATAATGACTTATGACTTGTAGGAGTGTGGCATTTAATGCAAATTGAAGTCTTTAGTGCCCACATTTCTGCAAAGTACCTCAACTGCACTCTATGAGCTTTGTCACAGCCTTTTGCTGGAGCTCCACTTACTGACCATGTTGATAAGTGGGACGAATCAACAGCCAAGTTCAGTAAGTGACCTCCTCTTCTCCCCATGTAGCAAACCCTTCAGTCACACTGTGCTGCCCTGAGGAAGCTCACCACAGGGTTTCAAAAAAATCTCTGGTGTGTCTGTTAAATTAGAAAAAAGAACTGTCACTTCTATGATCAGTTTTGAATTTGGGTTTTGTTCACTTCTCTATTATTGTAGGGTCTTTACTTTACAATATAAAGCGCCTTGAGGTGACTGTTGTTGTGATTTGGTGCTATATAAATAAAATTGAATTGAATCAAATTCTGCAACTATGATTCAACTTTAAGACTTCTGAATATGCAAGTGTTTTCTTTTGCCCTGGCTGCTGAGGATAATTTAGCAGTTTTTAGCATTGTTGTAGAGACAGAAAATGAAGTATTGAGACAGCAATTATTAAATAACTTTGTCAGGAGGGATGTGCTGCTCTGCAGTTGTGTATGTAGTCATACTGAAAATCAAAGTCAAACAAATCCTTTTTTGTCCACTAGAGAATTGTTTCCTACCTGACACCTGTGTTTTGATAGGAGAAAATGTGGAAATGATTTAGAGTAAATGGATTTTGCCTTCTTGGTGCAGTAAGGTTTCTGGTGGCCAATGGGCTGGGGTGAGGGGAGAAAAATGGCTTTCAGAGAAGTCTGGTGGATAAAGACTACATCTAGAAATAATGGAAATGCCTCTGTTTCTATTTTGTGGGTTTTCTGCCTCTGTTTTGTGGATTTTTTTTCTTGACTGCAGTTTTCTGAGATCTTGTCTTAATGAGCAGCAACATTAAAGCAAGTTGTATTCTACTGGAAACAAGCTGTTTAACTTGGAAGTTTGGGAACAGAGAAACTCATTCTGTTGTTGTTTGTCTCATTTATCTCTCTCAGCTCTATAATTAATGCAGTCTTTGACCCTTGGAGCAGAGACGGAGACAAAGTGTTTCTACACAAGATGGATAACACGCCGTAGAGTCTATTTGTCTTTTTCTTCTAGCTGTTCAGTTCCCAGGTGTGAATGTACGTGAATGTATAAACAGAGGAAGGAAGTGTGCTCAGTACACAGTCCCTGGATAAATAAGGGTTACTAAAGAAAGACTCCAAATGCCATCAACATAAATAGGTTACTTAATGAGTCTGGTTTAGGCAGTCGGTTGGAGTCTGTCTGTCTCCATTTCATAAAGCTGGTCCTCTTCCATTTTCCCTTACCTTTCCGTCATCACATTTCCAATGCCAACGGGCTCAACCACGGCTGCCAGGGCTCTGGCACCTCCACAATAACAGATAAGCTTTTAATTAAATGGCATTAATGAAAGACATTTAATGAGATGGAGTACGAACCTGACTCTAATTGGTTTTCTGCCGAGACATACCCAGGCAGAAAACAGCTAGGGAACCAAGCCACTGTATATCTGTTTATGAGCATGGGGATTTTTTATTTTGTGTGTGCACTGTTGGGAAAAGAAACCCACATCTCAGCCAACTTTTTTTTTTTTTTTTAACATCATGGCTCAGGAATCACTGAGGCGGTGTGCTTCGTGTCTTTTGCCTGATAAAAATGCACCACCGTTCCTCTCCTAATAAAAATACAATTGAAGAAAGGGCAGACGGAACAGAGAAAGCGAAAGCATGGTTTGTGGATGTTTGATTAGCAAGGAGTGGGAGAGGGGTATGTGTAGAGCTTGATAAGAAAAGACAGGTTAAATGAAAAATGGGAGAGAGAAAGCCCTCTTTTACCACACTGACCTCCATTATTTCATTTTAATGCTTCAGGGTTATTTCACTCAATTTGTCAATGAATGGCTGTTACAAGTAGAAGCTTAAATTATCCTAATACTGCAGGTTTTAAACTGGATTCTAATATCTTTAATCCACATTTTGAGGGAGTGTCTGGCAGTTAATTTCCTCTTGTACTTGTCCATATTATATGATGCACATTGTATGGGTTTTGTTGTCTTTCATTTCTTTTGATTTGAAATACAGTTTCAGGTGTATAAAGGTCTTAAAAAGCATTTTATGACTCTGTGAAACCTGCAAATACATTATGCATCTTGTGCTGTATTTTTATACTAGACATCACTGAGAGACAGCCCAGTCTTTAATCTTTGCTTGTCATCTTGGCATATTTGCCTTTTTTTCTTTCCTTCTGTTGTTTGCTTTGCGATAAGGTGTCTACCTTCTTTACATCTAACTCCCTCCAATAAGTCATCTTTTCCCTCCTCTTTCAGTGTTTTTCTTTCATTATGTTTTGTCTGTATTTGTTTCATTCAAATAAACAATATGAAATGAAACCTTGAGAAGAGGAGCCAAGAAGCACAGATGTGCTGTTCCTGTACCCCTTGCTGCCGCCACCACCCACCTTACTCCCTCTGGGCAGAGTGGCCCAGTTGAGAGCAGCACAGACCCCCTGTAGCTTCCATGAAGGTTTGCCGTGGCCCAGACCTCCTCATCATCCTCCTCGTCATTGTTCCTGTCAGACCAAGTGACCTAAATAAGCCAGATTGTCCCCTTAACCACTTTCAGCTAACTCAGCCCCCTGCTGAGGTGACAAGAACACCCTCATACCCCAAAGTTCATCCTTAAGGACAGAAAGCCAGGATGTCAAAATCAGTGCACAATTACATTAAATTTAACCACAATGAATATCAAATGTGATTATTCAATATCTTTTGAAATGCCAAATTCAATGCTAAAATTCAGCTTTTGATACATATTTAAGAAAAAAGTAACATACACACTAATTGAGTTTTGGAAAAACATTTTCAGTGGCTTTGCAAATGTAAGATGATGATAATGCTTGAAAATGTTTGCTTAATATATATTTCCTTCCCTAAACATTAGCATTTTGTGTATTACTCTATGCGTCCTGTCAAAGATAAAGAGAGAGGTAGATTTTCATAAGTACAAAGATGGACCGAAGTCTGTTTCATTAAACTAAAGAAGTATCAAATATATTCTGTCACATTTCAGAAAAATTTGTTATAAAACAGCCAGCCAAAGATTATTAAAAATGTTAAAAAATGTAAAAATAGTTTTCAAAATTGTAAAAAAAAAATAATAATTACTAGCATCCTGTGCTCTGAATAGTTGGAGACATGTCTGCTCTCAGATCTTGGTCAAATGGACTGAACCAAGTAGGCAAATGGACTGGAGATTGTTTTGACACAGTTTAAGATGAAACTTTACAACATGCACTGTAAATACAGAATATTTTTGCCCCTGAGCTGCTGCTACTCCATTGTGGTTACTTTGCAACTAAACCAATTTCTTAAGTCTAACCACCAGAATAAATATCTTCAAGCATGTAGACAGCAACAGATTTGCAATTTTCACCAATTTATCAGTTAATCACTGCAACAGACTGACAATGTCTCATTGCCATTTTATCACTATGTTGGTGCACCAAAGTCACCTTGAAGACAGGTGCCCACTAAGCCCACTAAGCATCATTTAAACACCACAGCCTACCTGAGTATTGTTGCTGACCTTGTCTATCCCTTTATGACTACAGTGTAACCATTTTCTGATGGCTGCTTCCAGCAGGATAACGCACCATGTCACACAACTCATATAATCTCAAACTGGTTTCTTCAACATGACAATGAGTTCACTGTACTCAAATGGCCTCCACAGTCACCAGATTTCAATCCAACAGAGCACCTTTAGGATGTGGTGGAATGGGAGATTGACATCATGGACATGTAGCCAACAAATCTGCAGCAACTGCAGCAACATTGCCATGACTGCAGATGCTGTCATGTCAGTATGGGGCAAGCTCTCTGAGGAATGTTTCCAGCACCTTGTTGAATCTATGCCACAAAAAATAGAGGCAGTTCTGAAGGCTAAAGGGGGCCTGGCTCTGAACTAACAAGGTGTACCAAATAAAGTATTTGATGTATATCGATTTCCTCATAGTAACTGGTCATTGGTGTCATTCAGCAGGAAGAACACAGTAAGCCCTTTCTTATAGCTATGTATGAGTATGATGAGTAGAGTGGAGATTGACAGATAAAAGACTAAAGTGATCAAACCTGAATATGGATCAAAGCTTTAGACAATCTCATTTCTACACAGTTCTCTTATAGTAATGGTGTTTTTTGGGGCTACATTATTATGGTAACATAAAATTTGGTTGGATGCCTGAGGCTTGTGCTGTATGCACATTGATGTGGTGACTGTTAAAAGAGAGTCAGTTTCTTTCATTGAATAATGCTGTCTCCTTAACATTTTGTGACAAACTGAAAAAACAAGCCAAAAAGATTCAGCAGTGAAGCTTTGTGTTCCTCAAGCTACATTGTATTGGTCACTCAAACAACGAGAAACAATCAGAAAACAAGGTTGAGGTTGCCCTCAGTTGGATTCACAATGCCCATTTACAATATCATGTGTAGGGAGTGGAATACCATTATTGACTCTGCTTATTGGATTAATTCTTTATTGATTCCTGATATGGTAAAAAGTTGGTCTGCATGGGTTTTCAGCATCAACACAACTGTTTATTATTGCAGTCAATAAACCATTAATGTCCCCTACTGTCTATGCTGCCTGCTCGAAACAGGAGAATGACAGGCTACAGAACACACACTGACTCTGAAACGCAAAACAGAACTCTGTCTACTTTTTAGTCTTCAGTGTAAGTCCAGCACCTACATACAGCCTCTGTGACCACAATGTCTGCTTAATAACATTTGAACCAATTCAGCTGATTTCCACTTGTAGACACTAATTTGGTAAGCTAAGTCATCCATCTCTGTCTCTCTCTGTCTCTCTCTCTCTGTGTGTGTTGTTTTGTGTGTTTAACATAGTTAACATGCAAATGTTGATTAGATTTACACTCCATACAATATATATAGAAAAGGAAAACATTTGGATAAAACTACCATGCACTCATAATGATAAATTTGATCTGTTCGATGTGGTCACTTTAAGTGTGTGACATCACAATGAGTTACCAGGTTTGGTACCACAGTCCATACCATCCATACAGTCAATCCATGCTATCCAAACTCAATGGACTAAATACCTTTCATCCAACACTTTTTCCCACAGCAGACAAAGCCAGGCCAGCTCTCCTGCCCCCACTTCCCAGCTATGTTTTTTTCACGCACAGACATGAGGTCCACATCTCCACACTGTACCTTTAAAGAATCGGACTGTGGCCGATTGAAATTGTGAGGACGGGAATGTGAGGTGAGGTGACAGGGACAGATGGGAGAGAGCGAGTGTGAATACTCATTGTGAAGTTATATCTGTTTACAGGCCCTGTGGGAGTGCTGGTAATGCTCCAATAAAATGTCACCAGGCAGACAAAGAGCTTCAATAGATCGAGTTAAGTAGACATCACCCTGAGGTGGCAGGAGTGGCTAATCTAATATAGTCACCACAAAAACGTATTTAGGTGGCTTAAACACACGCACCCCTTCTTGTCCTTTGTGTGTGGTTTCCAGTACGTGACAACTTTGAAGACCCAGCGCCAATGACATATAAATCTGTTTAACTTCTGAACACCAGATACCCGAATTATACATTTTTTATGATTCTGGATAAATAATCCCCCTTTCTAGTATTTCTCAGTTCCACTCTGAACACTTTTTTTCTGGACAAAAAGGCAATGGGGCTTTTTTGCTTCTCTTCTGAAATGCTCTGTGTACACCTGTCTGCTAGTTTGTTGTTCATGTCTGAATGTGAGCTCTCCTCTGGGGCTTAGTCACCACACTGTGGTTGCAAGGATGAAAAACACAGGAAGTTTGTCTGTGTGTCACTTGCTGAAGGAAAGGTGTGATGGCTGCAGCATGTGAATGTAAAATCAGCGTGTTTGTCAGTACAGATGGCATTTCATATTTCCATGACTGATCATCTGCTTGATGTTAATTTAATATAAGATGAAGAAAATCAAACTCTAAAGCAGTTTGAAACAAGGAAGATGATTTTGATCATTTCACTGTCTTGGAAAATATGTAGAATGTGAAAGTATTGACCATTATCTGATACAAAAACAGATATACCAGTACTCCACTTCTTGTTCATTTTTGCAAATAGATTCAGAGGAAAATTTGTAAGGCCTGAGACAAAATTGTCTAGCAATAAACCAAAGGAAAAAAATTCAAAAGCAGTGATGAGAGGTACTATATGTGCTGAGGAGATATTGACTGAAATCAAAGTCGGGCTGGGGCATAGTTCGGTGTATCAGAAGTTGGTACAGTGTGTCAACCACGCAAGTCATTATCCTTTAGGTGCAGATGTACAGCTGAGTCTTGTCCTGTCGAGGTGGCTCTTCTATGTTGTGCCATGCGTTTATGGAGTGGCTGTTTGGTTTCTGAGGTCCGAGCACTCTTCACTGCACTGTACAGCAGACACTATGTTGCTTAGTTTGTGTTTGGGAGTTTTGTCCTTGGGATGAACCAGTTTTTGTCTGAGGGTGTGGCTGGGTCTGAAGTGCACAATACTGTATATATATATGTACTTGAAATCCCTTCACTAAAAACAAAGCTTAAGCATTGACAAATTAAAACAGCTACATTATTGCAGATAGCCACTGTACACTCAGTTGTTATTTTGGTAGTAAGACACCTTCCCCTCTTCACCAGCTTTTGGGAATTTAAACAAGAGTTAATTTATAGTACTTTGTCTGCACTGCCTGTTGTTTGTTATTCATTAGGCATGAGAAGAGTCTTACCAAACTCCATCATGTGTTGGTGTGCCTGGTCAACATAGGTGATGATCTGCTGGAGGAAGGTGTAGGCAAATCGTTTCTCTATAGCAGGAGTGTCTAGCTCCTGTGACTTCACACCTCTGAAAACAACACAAAGCAAGTATCTGACATGCTGCATTGATTTGCATTTTAGACAGCATCTCAACTTTTTTGAAAATGTGGTGTACACTGTCTCTAAGTTAGGTTAAGTCCACACTATAGCTCTGGATTACACATACATACTAATATTATAATATTGTCTGAGTTAGATATTTTAGCAAAATGTCAGAATTGAACTTCTACTCTGTGAAAACAAACAGAAAAGACAAACTGTTATGCACACACTGTATACACATATTAAAAATTTCAAATATTGGACCAACCTGGACACAACGTAGCCATTGATTTGGAGGAACTTAAGGATGTCATGTGCTTTTTCTCTGTCTTTGGATTTCTCTTTGGCAGTCAGAGTATCATAAGGAACCAGCAGTGGATGGTTTCCTCCACCTGGACACAATGGCAGAACAGCAGGGTGGAGAAGAAATATAACAGGCTGTGGCATAGTCAACACTTAACTCAACATCTTAACATCTACCAGGTCACCAGTGATCCATCACAACTTCGACGTAGGGTTTGGGATAAAGTTCAGCCCTCTTTATAGAATTTTCATCTATTTGGAACACCAAAATGGACAAGCTTCTAACAGAAAAACTATCATGTCAAAATGATTGTATGACACTTCAATTAATATGTAAAACAAAACCCAACCTCAGTCTTAACTCAGTGAGTCTAAAGAGGTTAAATGCTCAGTAAAGTTGATATAACAGCAACTATAAAGCAGTAAAAAAAAAGTTCCAAAGGCATGATTAATCTGGGGAAATAATAGTGTTTATACACTGATTAAATAATAGTGTTTATACATTGATCTTCAAAATGGAATAGCATTTGGCAGAATTCCATCTGTTATGGATTATGTCTACAGCCTATGCAGAAAAAATAAGTCATGCTTTTTGTGTTATCAGTTTGGGATGGCAGAGAAACAAGGAAAACCCTGTTTATGGGTATGCTGTGTAAGATTTACCTTTGGCTTCCAGCTCCAGTTTCTTTTTCCTGGCCCAGATATTATGATAATTCTCTGCAAGCAGCTCTGCCATTGACTAGAGAAGTAAATGTTTGACATGTGACTCTTTTACCCCAATCAATCTACATTATCACCTCTTATAAGAAATCCAGTTTTGCACTAGAGCATCCATTATTTTATCTTCTTGTGCATAATCTACCTGCAAGTCTCTGGACAATGTCACATTGCTCATATCAGTGGGTCTTGGACTGAAAGCTGGAGCTCCTTCAAAAGAAAGCTGTTGGAGATAGGACACACAGTATGATATATGATGTCACCTTTTTCCTTGTGATCTATATTGATTACCTCTGGAACAAAAGTAGGTCATGTTCATGTATACCTGACTGGCCTGTGATATCCTTCTGGATTTGTTGTGAAGGTTGACAGGGTCTCCCTCTCTGATCCTGTCGATGCTCCATCCCCATGACAGCATGGTCTTCAGAGACTCTCTAATGGGCCAGCAGTACACCTCTTTCTCCTGCAAAATCACAACCTAGTTTCAGATCTGCTGCAAAAACTGAGCAAAGCATTAGTTCAGACAGGCCATAATCTCAAACAGCTCAGCCACAATTCTGGGAGATCATGTGATGACAATTTTATCCCCACATCAGCTGATACTTTTCCATTCATTCAATTAGTAAATCTCATATAAAGCTCATTATTTAAGCTGCTCTAGCCTGCTCAAAGTTGCTGCACATCCGCAAGTTGCTTTGCAACCCACTTTCACCCTGGCTCTTCCTCTTTACGCTGTGCTTGCAGTGTCATATCTGTTGTCAATTTCACTCTGACATATACCATCAACTGTGAGACTTTATATACACAATTGTGTACCTTTTCTTATCATGCTAAATTAATTAATTTAGACATAAATGTAGTCTAGTTATAGAAGCATCTAAAGGACCACGACAAAGGTTTGCTTGAAATTCTTGCAAATTTATTAAAAATAAAAAACAAAAATATAATGTGTACATAAGTATTCAGATCCTTTGCCATGACACTCAGAATTGAGCTCAGTTGCACCCTGTTATGACAGTTGACATCTGTCAGATGTTTCTACAACTTGATTGGAGTCCACCTGTGGTAAATTCAGTTGATTGAACATGATTTGGAAAGACACACATCTGTCTACATAAGGTCCCATAGTTGACAGTGCATGTCAGAGCACAAACCAATCCATGAAGTCCCAGGAATTGTCTGTAGACCTCTGAGACAGGATTGTACCGAGTTACAGATCTGGGGAAGGGTAAAGAAAAATTTCTGCAGCACTGAAGGACCCAATGAGCACAGTGGCCTCCATCATCTGTAAATGGAAGAAGTTTGGAACCACCGGGACTCTTCCTATGGTGGCTGCCCGGTCAATCTGAGCGATCAGGGTAGAAGGGCCTTAGTCAGGGAAGTGATCAAGAACCCGATGGTCACTCTGACAGAGCTCCAGCGTTGCTCTGTGGAGAGAGGAGAACCTTTCAGAAGGACAACCATTTCTGCAGCACTCCACCAATCAGGCCTGTATGGTAGAGTGGCCAGACAGAAGCCACTCCTCAGTAAAAGGCACATGACAACCCGCCTGGAGTTTGCCAAAAGGCACCTGAAGGACTCTCAGACCATGAGAAACAAAATTCTCTGGTCTGATGAAACAAAGATTGAACTTTTTGGCCTGAATGCCAAGCATCGTATCTGAAGGAAACCAGGCACTGCTCATCACCTGGCCAGTACCATCCCTACAGTGAAGCATGGTGGTGGCAGCATTATGCTGTGGGGATTTTTTCGGCAGCAGGAACTGGAGGACTACTCAGGGTCAAGGAAAAGATGACTGCAGCAATGTATCTTCGATGATAACCTGCTCCAGAGCGCTCTGGACCTCGGACCGGGGCGAAGGTTCATCATCCAACAGGACAACGACCCTAAGCACACAATCAAGATAACAAAGGAGTGGCTTCGGGACCACTCTATGAATGTCCTTGAGTGGCCCAGTCAGAGCCCAGACTTGAACCCAATTTAAATGGCTGTGCACCAGCGCTCCCCATACAACCTGAAACCGGAGTTTTAGAGATTATGCAAAGAAGAATGGGAGAAACTGCCCAAAAATAGGTGTGCCAAGCTTGTAGCATCATACTCAAAAGACTTGAGGCTGTAATTGCTGCCAAAGGTGCTTCAACAAAGTATTGAGCAAAGGCTGTGAATACTTATGTACATGTTATATTTTTGTTTTTTTATTTTTAATAAATTTGCAAGAATTTCAAGCAAACTTTTTTCACTTTGTCATTATGGGGTATTGTGTGTAGAATTTTGAGGTGAAAAATGAATTTAATCCATTTTGGAATAAGGCTGTAACATGACAACATGTGGAACAAGTGAAGTGCTGTGAATACTTTCCGGATGCAC